>JABAJV010000463.1:0-10386 GCA_018854895.1 Tricholoma furcatifolium
ACACTTGATGCACAGACTCACAGACAGAGAATATTAGGTAACATTATTTGTAAGATCTGACTAATTCTGACTAAAATTTGTCATAAATCTGAACAGTTTCAACACCCACGGGTCACGTGCACTTCCTTCGCATTATTTTGTAGATTCTGCTGGTATTTTTGATAGCATCACCAGTCACATCATTATGGCATCACAGGGCCATCAAATTGTGTCAAAGCTGTCCCTTTAATATTTCACAGATTGTGCCACAGTAGCACACATCAATTTTGGGCTGTATATGTGCCTGTGCAAAGCGCAGGCTCATCAATGGTGTTGGCACAGTGTGGCCAGACAGATGCTTACCTCTGAGAACAATGGAATAATCAAATTGAAGCTCAAACACTGCCTCTTCCTAGTATGTTGTGTTTTACTATCGATTCTGTCCAAAACATTTATTCAACTATGCAGAACAATCTAAAACTGCTGGTCATGATGCCATTGAGCATTTCATTGAGCTCTCCAAGATCTGTGATATTCTGAAGAAGCGCATTGCAAAGCTGCTGAAAACCAGAATTATGGGAAGGCCTGATGCTCTCAAAGCTGAGCTTGAGCTCCAAGATGCATGAAATGCATTAAAACAGCACAAGACAACCCTGAGGGCAAAGTCCCATGCTTTATGTAGGTATTGATCAGATGCACAGACTTGACAAACTCATTTTGAACAAGTACTAGAGCATTTTAGTAAATGCATGTGCAGCTAAAAAGTGGCTGAGAGACAGGTTGCAGATGCACAAATTTAAACTTGACCAGCTGGAACACTCATTTTGCAAACAGTCAAATGGTGAGCTTTTTTTTAAGCTGCAGGTCTCTGTGTTTATTACATGTACAGACCAAAAACTCAATGAACACATCATTTCTACTGTAAAACACCACAAACTGGGCATCTCTGTCCTTGCAGGCCACTACAACTGTCATTGCAATACTATCAAGCATCTTGTTCATGATTGCCAGGCTCTGCAAAGGTCAGCCTCCACCATGGCCATCAGATACCAATGTCAGAGACAGAATTGTGGCCCTGCTCAATGTGATCAGTGTGTAGAGGAGATGAGGTAACTCAAACACGAAGGACATAGCATCAGGCTATGGTTGGCTGAAGAATAGGCCATAGTGAAGACTGCCATAAATGAATGTGATGGTATGTTACTCAGATTTTTCTCTTAACCATCTTGTTAATATTCCTAGACAACAAGAGTCTAAAATACTTTCTAAATATTCAGTACTTATATCTTTGTGACGTCTGTTCAACTTGACAGAAGTCTCTCGTCAACATTGAGGATGACGATAGCAACAGTAGGGTACCTTAGGGAGCAGCCTGAAGTGCTACCTGAATTTGTCTAAGTCTGTAAAGATGATGCCAAACAAGTACAAACAATGTAAATGTGTCATCTTGTTATCTATGTAAGTAGTGCGTAGTGCTGCAATTGATTGCACGTCATAGAGCACAGGTATGACCATGTGCCCATTCCTCATTGCATTACTTGGATGCATCACTGATCAAAGGTCAGTTTGTTACAATAAATAGGAGCTGCTTTGGGATTATCAGATTCTATTATCAAATAAAACAAACAAATTATCATTGCATTATCAACTATCAAAACAAACAATATTTATATCTATTACAAACCAACTATCTGCACAGTCAGAGTCTGAGTGAAAGCCCAGAGCTTTGAAGAGAATAACAACACAGTCCTAGAGTTGATTATCTTATCATAGATATGAAGGAAAAAACTATGTAGCAGAAAAAGACTTATATATGAGTTTTCTTATAATCTTGAAGAGGAGAGATTTTTCCACTTAGTACCAAGATATGTGTGATAAAAGATTATGTGTGTTGGAGATTTAGAAGAAATAATTAATTGTGTCCTGGGGGTGTAGATATTAGAACGCATGTATTCAGGAACCCAGAGTAGAAGTTGACCAGATTCTGAAGAAATCCAACCTGTCTTGTGGTTTATTACCCCAGCTACAATAGTGTTGATAGTTGGAATTTTATGATGGATATCCCAGATGTGCACAGATTGATCTTTACTTCCTGAGACTACCTGCTTGCCATCTGGAGAAAATGCCACAGACAACACTTCATCACTATGGCCATTGAGCTTTTGGCTGAGATGTCCAGTCAAGGTATCCCAGATATGCACTGACTGATCACTTCCTGACACTATCTGTTTGCTATCTGGTGAGAAGGCAACAGACCATACAATGTCACTGTGTCCCTTGAGCTCCTTGATTAGATCTCCAGTTGAGGCATTCCAAATAAGCAGTGAGTTATCATCACCTCCTGATACTACCTGTCTGCCATCTGGTGAGCAGGCAATAGACCGTACAGTTTGGCTGTGCCCCTTGAGCTCCTTCACCAGGTTTTCGGTCAAAGCATTCCATATGCGGACTAATTTGTCCCTACCTCCTGACACTACCTGTTTGCCATCAGGAGAAAAGGTGACAGAAAATACACTAGCACTGTGCTCATTAAGCTCCTGGATCAGGTCTCCAGTCAATGCATCCCAGATGTGCACTGATGAATTGTCATCTCCTGATACTATTTGTTTACCATCTGGTGAGAAGGTTACAGACCACACACCAGAGCTGTGGTTATTGAGCTCCTTGATTAGAACTCCTGTTGAGACTTCCCAAATGCGCACAAATTGGTCAGCACCTCCTGATACTACCTGTTTGCTATCTGAAGAGAAGGCTACAGAGCACACACTATTTCTCTGTCTATTGAGCTTCTTGATCAGATCTCCAGTTAAGACATCCCAGATGCACACTAATTCATCATCACCTCCTGACACTACCTGTGTACCATCTGGAGAGAAGGCAACAGATAATACTTCATTGTTATGTCCCTTGAAATCATTCAGCAAGTCTTCAGTCATGGCAGCCCAAATGTGCACTGATTGGTCATGACTTCCTGACACTACCTGTGTGCTATCTGAAGCAAAAGCAACAGATAATACACTATTCTCATGCTCCTTAAGCTCCTTGATCAGGTCTCCAGTCAAGGTATTCCAGATATACACTAAATTGTCTTGATCTCCAGACACTCTCTGTTTCTCATCTGGAGAAAAGGCTACAGACAATACACAAGTGCTATGTCGAATGAGATGGTGAATCTGATCTCCAGTCAAGACATCCCAAATGTACACTATTTCGCTGTCACCTCCTGACACCACTTGTGTGCTATCTGGAGAAAATGCTACAGAGAATTGTTGTAACTATTGAGGTCCTGAAGGTCTCCAGTCATAGCATCCCAGATGCACACTAATTTGTCCTGGCCGCCTGAAACTATCTGTTTGCTATCTGAAGAAAAGGTCACAAATAACACACTACTGTCATGTTCATTGAGCTTCTTGATCAGGTCTCCAGTCAAGGCATCCCAAACACACACAGATTGGTCACTACTTCCTGAGACTACCTGTTTGCCATCTGGAGAAAATGCCACAGACAACACTTCATCACTATGGCCATTGAGCTTTTGGCTGAGGTGTCCAGTCAAGGTATCCCAGATATGCACTGACTGATCACTTCCTGACACTATCTGTTTGCTGTCTGGTGAGAAGGCAACAGACTGCACACTGTCACTATGCTCCTTGAGCTCCTTAATTAGATCTCCAGTCAAGGCATTCCAGATATGCACTGACTGATCATCACCTCCTGATACTACCTGTTTTCCATCTGGAGAAAAGGCTACAGATCGCACACTATTGCTGTGTCTATTGAGCTCCTTGACCAGATTTCCAGTTAAGACATCCCAGATGCACACTAAATGGTCATTACCTCCTGACACTACCTGTGTGCCATCTAGAGAAAAAGCAACAGAAAAAACACTAGCACTGTGCTCATTAAGCTGCTGGATTAGGCTTCCAGTCAAAGCATCCCAGATATATACTGATTTGTCATTACCTCCTGATACCACCTGTTTGCTATCTGGAGAAAAGGCTACAGACCACATACCAGACCTGTGATTGTCAAGCTCTTTTATCAGGTCTCCATTCAATGCATTCCAGATGTACACTGATTGGTCACTGCTTCCTGACACTACCTGTTTGCCATCTGAAGTGAATGCTACACACCATACACTACCCCTGTGTTTATTGAGCTTCTTGATCAGATCTCCAGTCAAGACATCCCAGATGCACACTAACTGTTCACAACCTCCTGACACAATCTGTGTGCTATCTGAAGAAAAGGCTACAAAGAACACACTATTGCTGTGCCCATTGAGCTTCTTGACCAGGTCTCCAGTTAAGACATTCCAGATGCATACCAATTGGTCCTTACTGCCTGACACTACTTTTTTGCCATCAGGAGAAAAGGCGACAGAAAACACACTAGCACTGTGCTCATTAAGCTCCTGGATCAGGTCTCCAGTCAATGCATCCCAGATGTGCACTGACCAATTGTCATCTCCTGACACTATTTGTTTACCATCTGGGGAGAAGGCTACAGACCACACATCAGACCAATTGTCAAGCTTCTTGATCAGGTCTCCATTCAAGACATCCCAGGCGCGCACTGATTGGTCACTACTTCCTGACACTATCTTTTTGCTATCTGGAGAAAAGGCTACAGACTGCACACCCTTGCTATGTCCATTGAGCTCCTTGACCAGATTTCCAGTTAAGACATCCCAGATGCACACTAAATGATCATTACCTCCTGATACCACCTGTGTGCTATCTAGAGAAAAGGCAACAGAAAAAAACACTAGCACTGTGTTTATTAAGCTGCTGAATTAGGCTTCCAGTCAAAGCATCCCAGATATATACTGATTTGTCATCATCTCCTGATACCACCTGTTTGCCATCTGGAGAAAAGGATACAGACAACATACTAATACTGTGTCCATTAAGCTCTCTATGCAAGGTTCCAGTTAAGGCATCCCAGATGTACACTGATTGATTCTTGCCTCCTGACACTACCTGCTCACCATCTGAAGATAATGCAACACACCACACAGTATTTCTGTGCCCATCAAGCTCTTTGAGCAGATCTCCAGTAAAAGCATCCCAGATGCACACACATTGGTCTTCACTGCCTGATACCATCTGTTTGCCATCTTGAGAAAAGGCTACAGATAACACTATATCACTGTGTCTATTGGACTTCTTAATTAGATCTCCAGTCAAGGTGTCCCAGAAGCATATTAATTGGTCACTACTTGCTGATATTATCTGTTTGCCATCTGAAGAGAAGACTACAGAAAGCACAGTAAAACTATGCTCATTGAACCTCTGGATGAGGTCTCCAGTTGAAATATCCCAGATATATACTAATTGGTCCTGACCTCCAGTCACCACTTGTTTGTCATTTGGAGAAAAGGCCACAGAGCACACTCTATCATTATGCCCCTTAAGCTCTTTAACAAGGTCTCCAGTCAAGGCATCCCAGATACACACTGATCCATTATCACTTCCTGTTACAATTCTTTTGCTGTCTGAAGACATCATTACACTTTCAATTTTACTTGATGTGTGAATTGTCATTATATGTGAAACTGAATCTCCTCCAGTTATTTTTGGAATGCCAACAAACTGATGCTTCCACATTTGTGCCACTGGGCTTTCTGATTTCCAACAGCTCAATGCAGACACATACAAGTGAGGTGTATATGTTGATGCATTGCTATTGAAAAAGAACTGGCAGAACTTCAATGCATCTTCCCAAATACTGTACCATTTTGAACAGTTCAGCACCCCTTTTGGGGTGTGACACTCATGACAAAATAACATTTTCGGCACTTAGCTGGCGGGGCGGGACGTGCCGCAGAAATTTGGCAGTTTTGATGGCCAAAAGGACCACATTTGGATACTTTTTGATGCCATTCTAGGGACAGTTTCGGCACACGACTAAAAAATTGTGACGACTATATTTTTTCGTCAAATTTAGAGGTCTTGTGACATGTGACATGCCCAACTGTTCGAAATGGTACAGTATACAGTGTTTTTGCAGTATGCTATAAAGAACCATACATTACCTGACTATAAATTTATAAATTTACATTTCAATAACTCACTTTTCTTATCCATACTGTCAACATGTCAAGCATATGTATTCCATGCCATCCTGCATTCGGTAAACTCATTACTTTTATCCAAAATACCAGCAATTTTTCAACAAATTGATGTGGCTTGTTCTCAAGTGTTTGATTCTGACCTGAGGTCAAATGTAGATGGGCCATCCATTGAAAAACAGCATATTGCAATGAGTTGCTGATATTGTCTTCAATGCGCTTTCGCAGATCAACAATGTCCTCATCTTTGACAAAGGATGATTCAAGGCCACAAATATTAAAGCAGAGCTGCTCCTCCATTATTTCATAGCATCTCATAGCAAGGTATTCATGATGCATATTAGCATTGCAATGAAGATTAAACACTGTAGCACTTTCAAATGATTGAAAAATGTAGTCTGCAAATGAAGCATGGTATGTGTAAATATCCATCATGTGCTTTGTATATCACAGCATGAAGTTTCTTAAGAACTAGCTCAACAACTTCTATTGATGTTTTTGCAAGTTGAGCTACAACTGTGTCTGCAATAGGATGCATTGCACAGAGAAAAGTATGCAAGACCTGAAGCTGAGATGCCTGCACACTATTGTTATGTTGAATAACAGCACTTTTAACAATATCAAAGTATAGATTCTCTAACTGTAGGCTCTCACTTGAATTTATAATTCCCTTCAAAATTTCTACTTGCTCAATCGGGGCAGTATCATTTGCAGTAACCATTTTGACAACAGTTGCAGCATAAATAAAAAGCCCATTTGAAAGTTTTATCAAGTTTTGAGAAAGCTCATGATAAACAGCATGAGAGTAGATTTCAGTTTCAAGATAGCACTAGCTAGCTCTGAATCTCTTTCAAGAGCTTCTACTAGAGAAGCTGCATATGAAGAGGAGTGATTACAAAGCTGCCTGCATAAAGTTGATATAAGTACATGACTTCTTCCACTATCAAGCTGGCAAGAACAAAAGTAAGACACCAAAGGCAGCCTCAATGTATCATCTGAGCTAAGACCATACATGGACCAGCTGGCACTTTCACCATATCTATCATCAAGAAGTTCACATATAGTTTTAGCTATGGTAGTCTTTCCAATACCTGCTGGGCCAGCTAGCCAGTAAATAGGTTCTCCATCTGGCTCTTTCAACCAAGACAAGGTACTCTTAATAACATCAGATCTGGTGCCTGGAGTACAGATCCTCCGAGTAATAATGTCTGAGTGAATATGTGCTGTATGTGCTGCTGTTTTAGATGTCAGTAAATTGTTCAACACAAGTCTCTGATCAACAAATCAATACTGGTCACAATCTCTGAAGAAAAAGAATTACTGTTCTGATTGTACTTGTATCACGCTCAATAGCTACCAAGAAAGTTATCTGAAATTGAACTTAGGACTATTTCAATGATATAATAAATTAACTTACTTTGAATTGCTCAAGAGCTTCAGCAATGTTTTTATAAATCCCCAACAAAGCATCAGCATCTTTTGTTCCTTGAAGTACTCTCCTGAAAAAGCTATGTGGCTGCATTTTTTCAATTTTTTTCAATTCAGTTTGCATTGATCTAAAGATGTATGGCATAAGCATGCAATACAGGCTGCAAAAAAATAAAGTAAAATACTTTGCAAAGGTCATAAGTTTGTCTTCTCTTTTAAAGCCATCCTTACAGCCGTTGAGGTGTAGTTCTGAGGTCACCAAGATTGGAAGCAATCCTTCAATACACTCTACAGTGACTTGCATATCCTTCCAGTTATTGTGCACAGTCTGTATAATTTTTTTCATTATCATCATTCTTCTTACTTATATACGTGCATGCTTACCTTTGTCAGACCAACAACAGCCACAATACCACCAAGTACTGACTTAAGCAATGGATTCCAGTTAGAGGCTTCATTGGCGACTGTCATTCCAGTTACGAGACCATCCAATATCACACCCATGTGTTCTGTGAGAAAATTAGCAGATAGAAAAAGTACATCAAGTTAAGAAGGGTTGCTCACCATTGAACTTATTCTGAGCCTCATTTGCATCCAGTTGCAAGGATTGATTAATTTTTGGCAAAGGTCCAGATTCAATGGCTGCGCACAGTGAATGAGAGATGCTATCTAAAGACAAGAAAGAGAAATGTGCATACCAGGTTCAGGAACTGGAGCCATGGAGCCACAAAAGTTGGCATCCATTTCTAAGGGAGGGCTCGCTGTTGTGGTGACCATCAGGACGTGGTGCCAACAATGAAGAATGAGAAATGCATACCAGAACCGGAATGGGTCGTTAACCTCCCTTGATCGGCATTGCTCGGCAACGCATGGCCAAGTGCTGTACAGAAGGCGAAGATCACTGGGCAGAAATTTAAAAATGAGGCATGTGCACTGGCACCAGATGGTGTTGTGGAGCTATCTTGAACAATATTTACTGCAGATATAGGGTCCATGGCTGTATAATTGAATGCGAATGATCAGTGAATGAAAGCAACGGATGAATGAAGCATGCATACGTGTCTCGTCTTCAGCGCTCACAGCATCGTCGGGGGCCACAGAAGCTGCTGCAGCATCTAAGACCTATCATTGATTAAAGTCAATCAAGCAGTGTGCATGCTTACCGAGAACGCCTGCAGCTAGAGAGCTCGCAGGGTGCCCACTCTTCGTGGACTTGAAAGCTCTGAACGGCCGTCCAAATGTTCGTCTTTAGTAAGGTGAGCATTTTCTATTTCTGCAATATGTTCACTCACAACAATGTTAGTGTAAATGATGCCTTTCTTGACATTGTTGTTGACGTCGATCAGCCCACGGAAATTGCCGAACTATGCATCCAACAGCATCCCTCCAGGCTCCAGGCCCCGTGACAGCGCATGAACATTGAGAACGGGATGTCTTTTGAGTATTTGTATGGTGGAGGCAAGGTTGTAGCAAGGTGAGGGTGATCTGTAGGAAGGCAAGGGTGGATTTTCAGGTGCTCGGCATCAGGAAAATGTCTGATCCATCTTTTTGATCTTTGTCTTTCAAACAACGTCTTAGGATGTCTTTGTCTTGAGACAAGAATCTTTGGCTTGTACTTGATCTTGAGAGTACTCTTTCTTTAAATCCTTGCTTTCTTAGATAGCATTCAGGGCTTTTCATAGATATAATATTTATTCATATATATTATTTCTTTTGGATTAGCTGGCATTTACTCTTATTATGTCTGTATCAGTACACTACTCACATAAGAGGTCTGACAGGTGTTTTCCTGATAACTCATAATTGTGTGGACAGTGACACGGCAACTGCCGAGCTGATGTTCAATTCCCAAAAGGGCAATTTTTCGGACTTGTTCTTTTCTCATCACTACTCTCGTCGTTATCACTCACCACACCAGCCCCCAGCCACGAAGACAACAACGGACGATGTGGGGGACTATAGAGGACTTTAGAAGGTGTGTTGTAGTACCATCTGCAGCCCACTCCTTCTGCCGACTTTCCATTTAGCATCATCGCTGGCATTGAAAAGAGCTGCTACAGGCACATCTGACCTTTTGAGCACACCCGCATCTGCATCTACTACCCAGACTGCTCAGGACAACCACAATGACTACGTCAACACGTCCTACGTCCAGTCCCCTGCAAGTACATTGCCACCAGGGCCCCCTCGAGGCCACCTTTGATGATTTCTAACAGTGCGTGTCCATTCCCACTCACCTCTCTATCTACCACTAACGCTGCCACACATAACCTAACCTACCAGCAACACATTATTGTCATACTCACGCAGGCAATTGAGGATGCAACGGTCAAGTGCAGCACGTAACGCTGAGTGCCCCAAGCTTACATTCAGCCCCCTGCACCTCCAGCTGATATACAAAGTCCGACTCCCAGGCTCCGTCGACCTCCATGCACCGTCCTCCTCCCGCATGCACACGCAATCATGACTGACCCTAACACGCACCATGTTCCACCTCGCACACTCCGCCTGCAGCACGCGCACTATTGTGCAGCTGCAGTACCTTGAGTGACCAGACCTCAGCATGCCCAAGGACACGTGCGGTCTCCTGTGCCTTGTAAGGGATGCCGTGGCGGAGACTGCGATGCATTCTCTTGATTCCCACCTCCACGCAGATGCACAGACACAGACACAGCCATCGACCCTGCGACAGGCCTCTCGCAGGCCATCCATGCACCCCCGCCCCTCACTAATGCCTTACGGTGCATGACAGGACCTGTGCCTCTCTCAACAGCTCAACAACCCACCCAGGTGCCCACTCCTTGTCAGAAGTTGAGCGCGTTCCGCGATGCGTACTGGTTACGCGATCACGTGTGCTTCGCTTAATTACATCTTAAATATGTTTTTCGGATCTATCATACCTCAGT
>JABAJV010000464.1:0-10375 GCA_018854895.1 Tricholoma furcatifolium
AAACAGGCCTCTCAAAGGCATCAAAATGCCATCAAACCTCTCGGAATAATGGTTGCATTACTTTGGAACATATCTTTTACATTGAGCAGTAGTCTATACATATTGGAGACCATGTAGCTAAATTACCGAGCTAATACGAGCACAGGAATGTGAGGAAACTGAAGGATTTAAAACGATGGTGAGGAAAGCGTGACAAAATCAACTCCGCCGCGCGGCAGCAACGACCAAATTCAGCCGCGTTCAGCGTGACATTTGCGTTATGATCCAGTTGCACATGAGGTGTTTTTCACTTTTTGGCTTCGGTCAAAGGATCCAGTGCACGTAGGGCTTCATGAATTTATTTCTGACAAGTTATAACATATTTCTATCTATGACTGAAGTCCGAGAGCACAGATATCAGAGGAAAATATTCTAGTAAGCAAAAAGTGGTTGAGTTGCACATCAGGATCAGTGTTAGTATGTGCTCGAGAAAGTTGAGATTAGCTTCGAAACCTGATGGTATACAAGTATTCCAACCGTAAGTAACAACATTAATATTAATATTAACTACCCTAGAGTCTGTCTATATTTTGCCGATGAGAAGATTTCCAATCATCTCCCGGGCGGTGATGCGCGCGGTGTTGTAGAAGGTGGGTATATCGAGTGTGGACGTAATGGTGTCGAGTAATCCGAAGGGGAGCATGAGTGGGATCCAGCCTACCGCGTCAGTCAGTACGATATAACCCAACCCCAAACGAACCAAGACATACCTCGAGCATACTCCAGCGCAAAGCACCCCTCGTGCATCTTATACTGCTTCGCGGTGAAGCGCGGGAGGAAATGCACGCTCCCGGGGCCGTAGCGCTCCATCTCGAGCGCACCGGGCTTGAACGCCCACTGCTCGCCGACGAGGATATGGAAGTAGTCGTCGGCGGTGTGCAGCCCCGTGTGGCCCTCCGTGCCCAGCGGGGTCCCAAAGATAATGAGGTACTCCGTGATCGAGGCGTGGATGATGTACATCGCGCCCATGGCCCCGCCCGCGTTGTTGAAGACCCACTCGCCGTTGGCTGGGGACGGGTCGGTCAGTTGGGGGACGGTGTTGAGGCGGATTTGGGTGCTGGGGTACGTGGAGGTGAGGTTGGTGAGGATGTGGGTTATTATGGCGGTTGTGTCGTTTGGGGGGGACGCGGCGATGGCGGATTGGGCGAGGGTGTGGAGGGAGGCGGGGTCGAAGACGTACCAGCGGGACTGGGGGTGATGTTAGTGATTAGGTTTTTAAGTGTGTATGCATGGACGCACCTTTATAGAGTCAAGCCAGCCACATGTGACTATGAATATGACAGAAAAGACGAGACGGGTAAGCCAGCGCTTTAGGCAGCTGGAACTGCTGGTGCAGGAGGCGCCTTGGCCTGTTTTGGTCTTTTTGCTGGCTGCCATCGAGTTTGACGCGTCGTGGTGAAGAGAAAAGCCTGTGTCGTACGATTTTTTGTCATTTCGCGTTCGTCACATGATGTCGGGTTTGGAAAATAACACGTGCAAATACGCCTCGTCCCTATGTGGTGTTGCAAGTCCGACTCCTAGACGACGGTGAGCAACGATAGGTAGTTTGAATACAGGTAGCCCGAATAACACAGCGAGGGACGAGGATGCCCCATATTGGTGGGAGTCGATCCGAGGTGTGGCCCAGGGTGAGATATCGATTAGGTTGTGTGAATTTTGAATTTTCCGTGATGACGGGGGATAGTAACGAGAATTGATTCAGTCGATTTGACTGCGCATGGGTGATGCATCTGTAGTGCTGTATGTATCGAAACGGGCGATGGTATGACGTCGAATAGCACCCTGTTGGACCGACCGGCAACTCCTTCATCCATAAAAATTATGTACGGGTGCCTTACGCTGCCTGTTCAAGACGCAGACAGACTCATGGAGCATTACGCCCCTCGAGATGATAAAATAAAAAGCCGCAGGATGCCCGGTGCGATCTCTTGATTCGCCTCGGTTGGAGATTCAGAAGCCAGGAACGACGGATTGAGATATGTCATGGGAGGATGTGTCAAGCATGGGATGGGCAGTATGTATATATATTATAGCTCTGCCTGTCTCCCCCATCGACGTCGCCGTCGCTGGCGACGCTGTGCCCGCCGTCGTTGTCGGTGGTGGCCGGATTGAGACTCCGATGACAGGGGAAGCGTGTGACCGTTCCTAAGCCTGTTGGACCACGAAAGCACTGCGCCTCAACACCGTCCCCATCGCAGCCACAGTCGCTGTCGCCGTCGTCCTCGATAACAAAGGGCTTCCGTCGTTGTACTGGTCGCTGCAGACAACGAGGTGCTCACCGCCCACGCAACGCCCATCAACATCTTTTTTTTTTATTTTCCCAAAAGCACAAGTGTACACATCTTCTGCGGATTCGGTTTCGGCCCATTTATTATGATTCATCTCGATCGCAATCACCTATCCCCTACCACTACCAACATCATTTCCGACAAAATCGTTTCCTGGGACAAATCCTTCGACGACTACATCACAAACGACAACGACGACAACGACCCAAACGACAACGACAACGACCCAAACACACCGCCCCTCCCCGTAGCCGTGGACGACAAGCACGACCCCAACACCGTGTCGCCCACCCGCGACAGGTCCTCGTCGTTGTCCCCAGCACCAGAGACCGGCTCAGCAGCGTCCCCGCGCAAGGAGGAGGAGGAGGAGGAAGACCCGTCTCGCGTCGAGGAGCACCCCTCGCGTCTTTCTACCCCCCTGAGCGAACTCTCGCCGCCCCCGCCGGATCCGGACGATGAGCCAGAGCCAGAGCACCCCGTGAAGCCCCTACAGCACCCCAAGGGGCACGAGCTGGATCCCAAGGAGCCTGCGAGTGTGAAGGATGTGCACAAGTCAGAGTTTGGGACGTCGATTGAGTCGCCTGTTACCCCCACGTCGGCCTCTGTGGCCTCCAACGCCAGCGCCAACATCACCACCACCAGCACCGCGGCCGACCCAAAAGTCGTGTCCATCCTCGACCTCAACATCGAGTTGTTAAAGTGCGTCTTCTTTTCTCGCTCTGTGCTGACGTCGACCTGACCCTGGCCCTGGCTGTCTGCAGGGTGTGCATGGAGTTCCAGAACAAGGGCATACCGAATCCTCTGGCCGATGCACGATTTAACCAGTCAGTGACTCACACATCACGCTTCGCTGTCAACTAGTAGCTAACGTCGTGTACGGCCTATCTAGATACTCACTGCGTCTGCAAGCCAACCTCGCTTGGCTAGCAGCTGCGGCGGATCAGAGTCGCGCGGGCGTAAGTCGTCCGACCGCCGTGTGTATAGTTTCAACAAACACTAACACTCCCGTCTCACAACAGAACCACAGCAATGTCCCGCTACCGCCTATGGAAGCCCCCCCGGCGCCGCCAGTGGAGTTTGCCAACGCGAATGCGGAGAAGATACGGCAGCTGTATACGGAGCTCCCGATGATATTCGCGAAGGAGATCGCAAGGCGGCAGCAGTTGAGTATGGGTGGGAGTGGGGGCATGGGCATGGGCATGGGCATGTCTGCGGGGCTAATGAGCAACGGCGCTGCCCCCGGCACCCCCGCCGTAGCGCCTACGCTAAAACGCGATCGCTCAGAGGATCTGTCGTCTGGTGGAGTAGCCGGCGAGTTGGCGATGAAACGGCGGAATACGGGCCCCCATTCGCCCGGATCGATGTCGACGTCGATGGCGATGGCGATGCCCCCGCCGACTTCAATACCGGTCACGACGCCCATGACGCCCATGACGCCCACGACGCCGACACACGGCGCACACGGGACACATGGCGCCACGCCGAACAACGTCGGCGCGAACGCAACCGCAAACGCAGGCACCCCGACGCCGAACGCAACGCCGAACACGAACCCGAATCAGTTCTCGCTTCCCATGTCCAACAGGCCCTCGAGTGCAGGTGCGGGGGCACGTGGAGGACCAAGTCCAGCACCCATCCCCCCTGCAATCTCCCCCGGCCCCGGCCCCCCCCCCCCAAGCCAAGGCCCAGTCCCCGTCCCCGTCCCCGTCCCCGTCCCATCACCACACATCTCCCCCTCACATTCGCACTCGCACCCCGCGCAGCTCCCGATGCACGTCGACCCCGCGAGCCTCGGCGCAGCCGGTGCCGGTGCCGGAGGGGGAGCGGGTATGGGGCCCAGCCCGGGCCCGGGCACGGTGGAGGCGCAGGTGGCTGCTGCGACGCGGGAAAGGGCGAGGCAGGCGCAGATACGGGCGGCGCATCAGCAGGTGCAGGCGCAGCAGGCTCAACAGGCGCAACAGGCTCAAGCTCAAGCACAAGCTCAGCAACAGCAGCAGCAACAGCAGCAGGCGCAAGCCCAGATGCAGCAGGCCCAGGCCGCGCAGGCGGCACAGCAGGCGCAGAGACAGATGTCCCCTCCCCAGCAGGTCCCCGGCCCCGGTGCGGGCGTCGGGCCATCGAGCCACGCAGCGCACCCGCACGCTCACGCAATGATGGGCAACATCGTCGGCGGCGGCGGGATGGGCATGGGGATGGGTGGTATGAGCGGCATGGCGAACGCCGGGATGGGCATGGGCGGGATGGGAGGCGCTGGGATGTCTGGGATGGGTATGGGCAGTATGGGTGGTATGGGGGGCGCTGGGATGAGCACGATGGGAGGCATGGGAGGCGTCGGTGGGATGGGCGGCGGCATGGGTAACATGGGCATGGGCATGGGTATGGGGGCCTCGGGGATGTCGATGCCCGACGGGTCAGCCGCCTCTGCGACCGCTGCTGGTGCTGCTGGTGCTATGCCCGGTGTCGGTGTCGGTGTCGGCGCGGGTCCAGGCGCTGGGCTTGGACCTGCGAACGCGAACGCCCCGCAGCAGCAGCTCCTTAAAATCTTGCAGACGCCGAATCACCCGTTCGTGCAGTATATGCTACGCCATGTGCCGAATTTCGAGAATCTGCCGCCACAGCAGCAGATGCACAAGATGTTGATTACGCAGGTGCGTTTTTTTCGTTTCCTTTTCGTGTTCACAGCATTCTGACGACACCTTTTTTTCTTTACTATTTAATGTAGGCCCAACTACGACAACAACAGCAGCAGCAGCAGCACCAACAAGCCCAAGCGCAGCACCAACAGCACCAACAACAGGCCCAAGCACAAGCACAAGTCCAAGCGCAACAGCAAGGCGCGTCCTCCATGGGCGGACACATGCAGCACATGGGCATGGGCATGCCGAAGAACCCCATGCAGCAGCAGATGCAGATGCCCACCGGCATGGGCGGGATGAACCCCGGCTTGTCGTCGTCGCAGAACGGCGCTGGCGCGTTCCCCGGCGGCGCAGGTGCAGGCGTAGGCGTAGGCGGGGGCATGGGCTCGCCGATCCAGCCGCAGTCGCCGATGGTCCCGCAGAGCGCTGTCAATGTTGGGGCGGGGATGTTTGGCATGGATGGTATGGGCGTCGGTATGGGTATGGGCGGCCAGGGCGGCGGTGCTGGTGCCGGCGGCATGGGTATGGGTATGGGCGGGGGAGGGATGGACATGCGTGGTGTTGGTGGGATGGGCCCCGGCGGAAATATCAACCTCAACGCTCTCAACCCTGTACAGCGCCAGCAGCTGCTCCTGATGCAGCAGCAGTCGCGCGGGCCGGGGTCGGGCCAGATGCCGGGAGGTGGTGGGAGCGCTGGCGGTGCCGCAGCGGGCGCAGGTCCGGGCGGTGCGGGTGGGATGATGACTCCCCAGCAGCAGCAGTTCGTGCAGGAGCAGAATCGGATACGAGAGCAACAGCAGCGTATGGCGGCGCAGGCACATCAACAGCAGCAACAGCAACAACGACAACAACAAGCTGGGTCCCCTCCACCGCCCATGGGGCCAAGCAACGACCCTACGTTCCCCGCACTACGCTCCAACCCATCCTCGATACCCGGTATTGCACGCAGCACGCGCTCGCCGTCAGACGGGCCTGTGAGCCCCATGACGCCGCGCGTTGGACCAGGCGCCGGCCCAGGGCCAGCAAGGGGACAAGAAGAGTACCAGCGGATGATGCAGCTCCAGGCTCAACGGGCGATGTCCGCCGGGAGCCCGGTGTACAACTCGCAGCAACAGCAGGGTGCGCCGCAGATGGGTGGCGGAGGTGGATGGCAAGGGGGCCAGAATCAGCATCCACATCAGGGAGGGATGCAGATGGCGCAGCAGCAGCAGGGCGGAGGACCGTCTGGTGGGTACGGGATGTCCCCGCCGCCGCCTGGGAGTGCAGGGGGGATGATGTATGCCGGTGGTGGTGGAGGCGGTGGGATGTCGTCCTCGCCGTCGAATAGCCAGGGGTGGGGCCAGGCGCCTGGAGCGGGTGCGGGGAACTACCCGTTCGCTTCGTCGCCCGGGGCGTCAGGACACCAGGCGGATCATGGAATGCAGATGCAGCAGCTACGGCATATGTCTGCGACGCCGGGGTCGCAACAGCAACAGCAACAGCAGATGCAGATGCAGCAGATGATGCAGCCGCAAAATATGGGTATGGGGATGAGCCCCAGTGCGGAACTGGGAATGTCGGGCGACTTTGATCTCTTTAATTGGGGTGGTCAATAGACCCGTCCGTTGTCATTGTTGCTCAAAATCCCTTTTTCGCCTTCCTCGCTCTGCCTCAGCACGCTTTGTCTCTTCAAGCATCCGTTCTCCTCTGTCTATATCTATCATCCGTCGTTTGTGGCCGCTTTGGTGATTATTTGCTTGTTATTAGCTTATCGCGTTTTGCTCTCTTGAACTTAGGTCGCCCTCCACACCTCCTCGCCATCTTCCCTCACCCCAACACCAACATCCACCTTTCTATGCACACCAGCGTGTGTTGACGATTTCTCTGTTCCCTTCACCTGTTTCACATCCCTGGATATTATGTACCTATACTGTATGGCCACGTCGTACTATTGATAACCATTACGAGTCGTGTTTGTTTTAACTATTTCCTTACTCCTCCTCTCTATACGTACTCCCGTCGGCTGTCGACTCTTACTTGTAGACTCCCCCAAAAAATTGACGCTACGGGCGACAAGTTGAAAGACAAGCTTGACCTTGAATGAAAGGGGTGATCGAAATAAGATCTGCGTCAATGATGGCAGGCACAGGCAACTGGTTGAAGCAGTGGTGTGATCAACTCACTCATCTCTACCCATTACTATCCATCGTGGGCAGCACAACCACCAGTGCAAATGGTGTTCTCACAGCTTCAAAGTCAAGAAAAGGATGCATTCTTTTCTCTGTTAGACGAGTACGCCGTTGTGCATACGCGATCTCTGACCGGTGACGGTTAACAGCGCATTCGTTTTACCCCAGATATTTTGCATCTCGACGAGAAGTTTTTGGGAATCTGTCAGCAGCTTCTTCCTCGTCAGCACCAAGCCCAGGAGCATCAGCGGCCTCAGCAGTCCACCGCGCACTCGCAGCAAATCCCGAAGCAACATCACGGCTCGTCTCTGCTGGGTTGAAGCATGGTGTACCAAAGTCAAGTCCGTATAGCGAGGCCGTGAGTCTTTTCCTTGATATATTTCGTGAACACTGATTCGATTTCTAATAGACGTCAGATCCCGATGTGAGCAGCGCAGTAGGCCGCGTCGCAGCTGCGTCGCTTGCATTCTCCGCACGGAACAACGATACCACCAGCCCTCCGCCCCGAGGCCCTCCCATCGCGCAAAAGCCTTCTGGTGCATCGGGCCTTCTCTCTGCGCAGGTACGGACCCCTCTAGAGTTCAACTCAGAGTTCCAATCAACTTGAGATCTTATGCAGAAAATCGGCGGCCTCAGTACATCTTCTAAGGGTGCCATGTTCGGATCGTTGGTCGGCGCGAACAAGAATAAGAGCCCTCCGCCCGTGGCACCGCCTCCGCCTGCGTTCCCGGCCAAGAAAAACTCCTTTGCTCCACCGCCGTCGCGCCAGTCGTTAGATGGCCCTCCGCCACCACCCATTCCACGACATCGTGAACCTGAGCCTGAGCCCGAGCCCGAGCCCGAGCCCGAGCCTGAAACCGAGCCTGAGGAGGAGCAAGAAGAGGAGGCTGAAGGGGAGTGGGCAATGGCGTTGTATGATTACAATTCTGGGGTAACTATCACCGTGTCTCGATCGTGCTTGCTTTCATTCAACCTTTTCTCAAGGAACCCGGCGATCTGCAAATCAAGGAGAACGAACATGTCCTGGTTACCGAACGGACATCGGATGACTGGTATGAGCTCTCGTCTTCATTCTTTGTACTTCTTGTCTCATGCCGTTATTTCTAGGTGGACGGGCGAGTATAATGGCCATAAGGGTTTGTTTCCCGCGTCGTATGTCGAATTTGTATAGCACTGGCAATAAATCATCTTTCTTTCTGCGGGCCTTTCTATTGGGCAAACCACTCTGGATGCACGACACTACAATGAAATTTCATTGCATAGGTGGTCCAACGCGCACTGAAGATCCTCAAGCAGTATCACTGAATACCGGATGTAAGTCAGGACAGTATGCAATTATTGGTGTCACCATAATGGCCTCTCTTCGAACTGCGGGTCGCTCATACATTCATACTTGAAGTTCCGAAGTACAGTGGTATTGGTACCAACCTAACCTAATACAGTTTTTCTTCTTTTAGCATCTATATATATATATCTATCTACAAACGGTCTGCAAGAGCATTAGCACGTTCAGTCCGCATGCAACGAAAACAAGAGATGACGTACTGGTATTGCCGAGATCTGCGCATGCAACCTTGACGCGCTCAACGAGAGTCTTCTCACCCTCACGGACCCAGACACGGGGATCGTAGTACTGCACAAATACCTGTGTCAACCACACCTCCTCCGGGGAGTAAACTCAGGCTTACCTTCTTGTTAGGCTTGTCGGCGCCTTCGGGATTTCCGACCTGAGTTTGGAGGTAACCCTTCTTCTTCTCAACGAAGTCACGGATACCGGCGAGGTAGGCGAACTGGGTATCTGTGTCGACGTTCATCTTGACGACACCGTAGCCGACAGCGGTGGCAATCTCCTCCTTGGTCGAGCCAGATCCACCGTGGAAGACAAGGAAGCTATCCAGAGGTTAGTAAATACGATTGAGTGAATGGTGTGTTGCGGCGGTACTCACAGCGGCTTCTCTTTACCACCAAGCTTCTCGCTAGTGTACGACTGGTGCTTGCCGAGAAGTTCAGGCTCGAGCTTGACGTTTCCGGGCTTGTAAACGCCATGCACGTTGCCGAAGGCAGCAGCGATGCTGAAGTTGGGGCTAACGGCGCTCAACGCAGTGTGCACGTCATAAATATCAGCAGGTTGGGTGTATAGGCGGGCATTATCGACACCAGTGTTGTCAACACCGTCTTCCTCACCACCAGTAATTCCGATTTCCATCTCTAGCCAGATACCGAGGGGTGCCATGCGCTTGAAGTACTTGACGCAGGTTTCGATGTTTTTCTCCTTGGGCTCCTCAGAAAGATCAAGCATGTGGGAAGAGAAAAGGGGTTCCTGATGCTCTTTGAAGTATGCCTCATCGGCTTCGAGCATGCCATCGAACCAGGGAAGGAGCTTCTCGGCACAGTGGTCGCTGTGCAGAACGACGGGGACGCCGTATGCCTTGGCGACGGTGCGAATGTGGAGCGCTGCAGCGGTTGCGCCGGCGATGGAGGCCTGCTGCTTATCGTTCGCGAGACCCTTGCCTGCGAAGTATGCAGATCCACCCTGTGAGACCTGGAGAATAATCGGGGCTTTCACGTCCCTGAAAGCAGATTTTCCTTTAGAGGACGCGCCAGAGATCGATGTCGCTTACCTTGCAGCCTCAAGAACAGCATTTGCTGTTGACGATGAAGTAACATTCTGAACGATTGAGGTTTTAGTCCCGCGCAAACTCCGAGGGGTCGAGCACTTACGATTGCCTGAAAGAAATTGAAACTACAGTTCGAGGAAAAAATCGACACCTACTGGGATAGCAAACTTATCATCTTCGTCAGCTTACAATCGTTGGTTTGGAGGGAATACATTGAAATACCTTGTTCTCCTTGGCATATTCGAACAGTTTCCTGACGTTATCACCAGTGAGCACGCCAGCCTTTGATTATTGTCAGAATCGAGATCAGGCGTTATCGAGCTCTAAAACGTACAGGAACGATGTCAAGAACGCCCATGATTTGTTGATTAAAGAGAAGAGAGTGAAGATGGTGGTTGCGATTCAAGTCTTGAGTTTATTTAGGTCTCGCTCCGTCGGACTTCCGGAGCAACTTGCACGTGTCTATCACCACTCTCAAAGGTGGCCTCGTCCGACGGCCTAGGGACGCACTCCGTGTACCTCCCTTTCTTCACGGTTCATCCCAATTCGTAATAGACAGAAGGATCATACTCAGTGATCAGCTTCTAAGGTTGTGCAAAAGATCTTTGAATCGATGAAGTCTTGAT
>JABAJV010000465.1:0-10364 GCA_018854895.1 Tricholoma furcatifolium
TCCCATAAAAGCTACACCATACTATGAGAATTGCTTTCAAAATAGACAGTCCGAGTTTTTTGGCCTTTTGAAATAAACAAATGTAAACAAAAGCGCCACAAACCATCGCCAGCCTCTGCACCAGACCCTGCAGAAATGATGCACCACGTATTCTAATTAGTAAACGAGAGTGATGCAAGATCCGCTCTAGTTAGCAACAGTCTTTTGCCCTTACTAGACCTTACATCGTGATGCATCACCGGCACCTTTAACCCACGGCAATGCATTACTGTTCTGTCCTGTGTACCCTCCCCCCACAGTCGCTCACAATGTAATACATTAATGGCGAGCGTTATGCATTACCCAGGCGAGTCTTTCCTTTCCTGTATGATGCATGACTTCTTCATTTCTTTACAGTAAGTGTACGCAAATCATGCATCACTCACCAACCTTCCGCCTGCTCACGTCCCCTCTCCAAATCATGCATCACTCACCAACCTTCCGCCTGCTCACGTCCCCTCCCCAAATCATGCATCACTCACCAACCTTCCGCC
Source organism: Tricholoma furcatifolium (assembly GCA_018854895.1). NCBI lineage: Eukaryota > Fungi > Basidiomycota > Agaricomycetes > Agaricales > Tricholomataceae > Tricholoma > Tricholoma furcatifolium. Next base: position 534 of record JABAJV010000465.1, read on the forward strand.
TGCTCACGTCCCCTCCCCAAATCATGCATCACTTGGATCATCGAAACCTTAGCCCGCGCTTTATGCAAATCATGCATCACACGCTCAACGTCCTACAGCCATTGCCACCATTTCCTCGAGAGTCATGCATTACTTGGATCATGGAAACCTTCCGACCCGCGCTTTAAGCAAATCATGCATCACACGCTCAACCGTCCTACAGCCAGCCTTGCCTCCATTTCCTCAAAAGTCATGCATTACTTGCAGCGAAACATTTGCCTGCGCTCCACGGAAGTGATGCATTACTCACTCTACGACCTACGAGCTGACCTCGCAACAGTCCTGCATCACTTGGAGGAACGAAATTCCCGCCGCTTACGCCAGTAATGCATTACTCGCTCACTCCTTTCCTGCCGACGTTCACAACTGTCTCATGCATTACTTGGTAATGTAATTCTCTTTCCTTACGCTCTCCGACGCTGATGCAATACTGATCAATCCTTAAAGCGATCCATTCCCTTCTTCTAATCATGCATTACCCCTCGAAGCTGAGCCCCACTTGCGCGATCCATACGTGCGTTTTTCTCTCCCCATGTCGCTAATGCATCACTTACTTGTTCCCCAGCCTTTCCCTTTCACGTTATGCATTATTTGCCCTTTCCTGTCTGCCCCGCTACGCCTGTTCCTTCGCGCGATGGTCATGCATTACTCCTTGGGATCCATACGTGCGTTCCGCCCTCCCGTTTTTGCTCATGCATTACTTACCATCCACAGCCATTCCCTTACTGTCCGCGCCACTTATTCCTCAGTGCAACCGTCATGCATTACTCTGCGTTGGTCATGCATTACTCTTTTCCTTCCTGCAGTATCTATTTTGTACCTTGATAGTATATGTAATGCATCATTGTTTTTCGACCTCATCATTTCCAAATTCCAAAACATGAAAACATTAAGAAAACATATATTATCTTTATAAATAGGTCAAAAAGTACAGGTGCTAGCAAGATACACAATACGAGGGCAATACAGATCACAAAGTACAAGATACAAACACTAAAGATCGTCCGAACAATCACTTCTTGGCACTGGAGCAGAAAAACATAAGAAAATAATCCCAAAATTCAATGGAAAACATACCGTTTCGACGCCTGAGAGGCCCCGGCTCCTCGCTTACGCTTTGTGCCAGTCGGAGTTGCCACAATTTTCTCGATACAGCGGGTGACGTCGGCAACCGTTTGCTCCCAGAATGAGCGCGCATCAGGTGGGTTCTCATCGCGGAGGGCCAGGCCCCACCAGTTCAAAAGAATCAAGATGGCCACCAAACCGTTGGGGCCACCCTTGCGCAATGATAACCAGGGATCAGCGGGAGAGGCGGCGGCAGGGGGATCATAAGAAGGAGCGGGGAGAACATCAGAAGTCAACCGAAACTCGGGTTGCAACGATTTCCACCACGCCATGACCGCGTAACCAAACTCGAGCGGGTCGTTGATGGCCGGAGTGGATGAATAGATTCGGGAGCCGTTGCTAGTCTTTGAGGCCCATTTCTGCCATTCCTCCGGGCGCGACTTGACCACCAAACCAGCACGGGAAGCAGAAGGGAGAGTGTCCTCGAGCTCAATCCATGCGTTGACACATTTGGTCCATTGGGTACCCATGTCCACCATCAGGAGATGTGCCTCGGCGGGGTATCGCCATGCCGGGCGCTCGGGTGTCGATTCTGGTGGAATGTTCTCCTTCTCCTTCCTACCCGGCCCATTGGAACCGATCATATTCATCTGGTCATGTCGTTTCGAAGCGACGCGATTACGGACCGAACGAGGGGCAGGCTCAGGTAGGACAGAGTTGATGGCAGCCGAGGGCCTCAAAGGAGACTCGACGGGAGAGGAGGAATCCAACAACGGGAAGGAGGGAGACAAATTCATAGTATCAGACAAATTCATCGTATTCGAAGAGTTGAGCAGGCTTGTAAAAAAATCAGGGGTCCAATTGTAATCATCAAGTGTGCCCGAAAATAGGCCAAAGTCATCAGGCCCATTCCCACTGGCCACCGCGGGGTTGTTGAGGGAGGCGAGGAACTGGTCAAAGTCGACCGCTTCGGTAATTGCGGGCGCAGCGGGGGAAGGAGCCGGAGCTAGCAAGTAATGCATTAACACACTGTAAGTGTATGATAGTTGTTACATACCTGGAGCAGGAGCGCTTGGCGAATCAGACGCGCCAAGAATGCCAGGGGCAGTAGGTGGGCTAACGGCGCTAGGTGTAATCACAGCAGGAGTTTGAGTGGGCTGGGGAGCGGGAGGCGTCAAAGGTGAACGCGTCTGACTGGCGACAGTCGAAGCGTTCGAAGCCAGGGATGGAGGGGGCGTCAAAGAAGTCGAAGGCGTTTGAATGACGGTGGGGGAGATGTTCGAAGCAGATGTCGTACTCGTTACTGTTGAGCCAAGTGATGCATGAGCCGCCAGATCGTATATAGATAGAACTAGGAGGACGCACCTTCATTTTCAGCTGCCAATGATTCCTCCACATCCTTCTGTTGAGTGTCTCTTTCTTGAAAAGTGCTCAGGGCACGCGAGCGACGAGTTTCGGGAGCTGTTGTAATGTGAGTACAATTTGCACTGTCGAATTAATGAGAAACTCACAGTATACGGTCAGGAGAAATTCGGTGTAAGGCTCCATGAAAGAGCGCTCGAAGTTGGGAACCGCCTTGCTGAAATCCAGATGAGAGGGATTCTCACCGACGTGAAAGCTAGAACATTGAGGTAAGTAACGATATCTGTAACATATGGCTAGGTAACTCACCTTGCGACATTAATATCACCATTGGTTGAAGGATCAGGTCCACCCATCAACACCGAAAATGCCCATCCCGTTCGCTGTCGAAGACCATGAAGCACGGGTCCAAGAAACGAGGGTATTTCTTTGATCGCACTACCAATCATGCATCAAGTTGAGTCACTTATAATCAAAATATCATGCATCACTTACTCTAAATAAGCTTCGGGCGTGGGGGTCTCCTGAGATGTCAGACTTGCAGCCTCGCGTTCCTTGATTAAATGCAGGAGATGGTCTTCGACGGCTTGCTTGACGATCAGATCGTTCTCTTTCTCCCACAAGTCTCGAATGATCCTGTTGCGCGTGGCCATTTTTTCGCCCCGACCCCATTTTCTGTCTGGCATCTGGCCTTCAACTTCATCCTTGATGGAGTCCCAATATAGCTTGGAGTATATTTGAGATCGATGCGGGAGGCGTGATCGCGATACGGAAGCAGCATCCAATATATCATCAAGCTTGGATGATTGCTTGACAGCTGTACGCGACTTTGATGAGCAATGCCATCTAAACCAAGTTTGAAGTTGCTAAAAGGGATATCCGCGTGAATATGGTCCAGACAATAAGTAAAAGAACTAACCGCGCGCTTGTGTGTCAGGGCTCGGCTTACAGCCGACACCTCTTCTTCGGTTAACGCGTCGGGTAATTTGTCACCAAACAACGATTGACGCGTAGGGAACAACGACTCCCAATCCTCAAACAGAGTAGCCCAAAATAACACGTAGTTGCCATTTTTTTGTGCTTCAAGGTAATTCGAGACACGCGCGTTCAAAAACTCGAATTGAGCTGGGGAAGTCCAACCTTCACGCGTCATCTGCGTCACAGATCAGCAATAGTTCCCTGAATCCAAAAATACACGTACTGCGGAGGCGAAATACTGCGGAGAAAATATTTTAGACTTTGATACGCTTATGTCCGAAACAAACTTGTAATGATGTTTTTTTTTTCGTGCCGTGTAGTCGATCAAACCTTAATCATTAAAACTGCATAGTCTAACAGCTTCCACTGGCTGGAGAACCAAGGGGAATCAAAGCTTAATCTTAAAACTGTATAGATAATCAATCAAGCCACCGGGGTAATACCTTTTTATATCGCTTGCCGGCTTAAGCTTTTTTCCCCACCCCAGCTTAAAGTTTCCGATCATGACACAAGACCCTTATTCTTACATTGCACCCGATGACGTGGAGGCGATGAATGAAACACTGTCTCGTGTCATTGCTGCGATCGCCGCAGCTGGTCGTAAGTTTTTCCTATCTCCGATGTCACGCTTTCAATCATTTTTTTTACAGACTTGCGTGTTTGTTTTGCTGATGATGGGGAGGTGACTTTTATTATCTCCCCTCATCCAGGTATGTACTTATAAGTTTCAATATCCATTATTCCTTGCTCATGTAACCAGTGAGAGTTGCGTCGTCGGTGCCAGCTGCCTCTGCTGCAGGTCCATCTGCGGCAGGGAGTAAAACAGCAGGTTCTTCTTCGGCTGTCCCTGGGGTGACAGTCCCACAATCTCCATCTAGTAAGTTCATATCACCCATTCCGGGCCTTTTACATCCACCTCTAATACAAGTACCGCAGCTTCCTCTGGTGAAGCAAGTGATGCTTCCTCAGGTAACGGTTTTTTTACGCCCATGTCAGTTTTATTGAAGGCTCGAAAATCATAGCGGCTTCTCGGTCCCCTGTTTCCCTGTTACCTCGGCGTGCTCTTGCACGTCGAACACCTCCCTCGACTAGACCACCAGAGGCTTCTCTTTCTGCAGGTCTCGCGGGGTTGAGCCTGGCAGGATCCTCAAGTGCTTCGGGACCCTCTAGCGCTTTGGGATCCTCGAGTGCCTCAGGTTCGTCAGCATTGCCTCCCTTTACCTTCAAACCTCCCTCGTCTGCGCTGGCACCGGCACCGGCACCGGCATCAGCACCAGCACCAGCACCAGCACCAGCGTCTGCTCCCGCGCCGGCACCAGCTCCTGTGTCTGCACCGATGCCAGTCTCTGCGCCAGCTCCAGTGCCTGCACCAGCTCCAGTGCCCGCCCCAGCTCCTGCGCCAGCTCCAGCTCCCGCACCAGTTTTGGCGCCTGCTCCCGCGCCAGCTCCAGTGCCTGTGCCAGCTCCAGCTCCTGCACCAGTTTTGGCGCCTGCTCCAGTGCCTGCGCCAGCTCCAGTGCCCGCGCCAGCTCCTGCGCCAGCTCCAGCTCCCGCTCCCGCATCAGTTCCTGCACCAGCTCCCGCCCCGGCTCCTGCGCCTGCTCCTGCTCCCGCGCCTGTTGTCAATCCTGGGGCCATGTTCGCACCCCTTCCAATGCCCACCGTCGTTGTCAGTGATGACATCGATGATGAAAGCGATGATTGTAAGTCTCAATATCTCATTTCTTTTTTTAATTGACCTCACGCTCGGACTAGATGTTCTTGATGAGCCCGGCACAGTCTGGTACTGTGTTACAAGAGGGCGTGCTATTGGAGTCTTCTCCCACTGGTAAGTAATGCATCATTCTCTGTATTACCTACATATCTGACTATTGTTAGGTACAACGTCGCTCCGCTAGTCATCGGTGTTCCCGGCAATTGCTATGCCCGTTGCGAGTCCCGGGCTGCCGCCATCCGTGCCTATCAGAATGCGCGGGCTTTGGGGGCTGTTAGCATCGTTTGAGTCGCTTCTGCGTGATGTATTTTGGACCTGTGAGCTCGTCGTTGACATGTTTTGGACATTTGATGTGTTGTATCTGTTTCTGATCTGTCGTTGCCATTCTTGTACTTATCTGTATCCCCCGTCGCGCTGTTTGCCCCATATTGACCTCCTGTCCCCCCCTCTATTTGAACTTTATACCCGTATATCCCGCGTGCGCAATCTGGTATTGCGCCATACTTATTTATCTCGTACAGCCTAGTAGTTCTATCGCCTCCTCTACTATATTTAGTTTGTAGACATTGATGTCTTAATGTCAGTCTTGTTTTCTTGGATTGACTGGGCCTGTGCCTGTGATGATAGAGGTTCCATGTGCAGCGCCTGACATTTGTCCCCTTGAAATCGAAAATCATTGCCCGTTTGAGAAGGGAAATCATTCTCGGGCCGTGATGCTAGCCAATCAGGAGTCGAATAAAAAACGACTGAATGTACCGCCAATAATGTCGTTGAATGTAGCATGCAATATATCATAAATACAGTCTTCAAAGGCAGGCATACTGAATCACAATGCAATGAGCTTCATCTTTGCAGTAATACGGTTGAACTTAGGGATTACTCATTCGACACACAAGACGAAGGAATGTACACCCGGTTTCCCTATATGACCCATACCGTCCTTCATCTGAAATTCATGTCCGTCGTACCAAAAATTTTTGCATGACGGGGAAAGCATTCCAAAGTATCATACACATTCTAAACTTATTTCTAGAGTTAAAAGCGGCCTACAATGCGTCTGAATTGGCCTGGAAAGTAGTAATTTATTGAGCAGAGCAAGACAATGATGCAAGATTGACTAGAACGAAGTAACTAGGGCAGAAGTGTCAAACACATTTATCGAATGGCAGTCCAACGGTCTACAAACAGCCTAATAAGTGCATCGAGGCCTTGAGAAAGAGAGAGAAAGTCCTGTTCAAGATGCCACACTCGTCGCGCCTGCCATTCTAACCACTTCACTCCCAAGTCCCGAGCAAACCCCTTCGTAAGCTTCTCAACTACCAACAACGACTCTTTCCACCTTTCATAACCTGCGACGAGCTCCGTGTGGATGTCCGAAGAGAAATCGCAGTCAGCGTGATCTTGATATCGATTGAGCCGCGCGGTTTCTTCCTCCATTTGCTTTCGAAGCCGGTACCCAAGCAATACATCTGAAAACTGTTCGAAGTCACCCGAAGGCAATTGAGTATATGGAGGCAGGGAATCCCACAACTGCAATGCTTCGTCCCTCCAATCCGAATCCTCGTACCATTCGCTGCTCGCAAACGATTCTTTGAAACTGTATGATTGTGGGATAGGAAACTCCGCCATCTCATACAGTGTCTCCGGAAGGATAGGAGGTTCTAACGATGCAGGGGCCGCAGAGGTGGCAGCAGGGCGGAGCTTGAGTTTGAGATACGAACGTCGATTTACTGCCCTGCGATGTTGTCGACAACTAAAAAAATGGTCAATTCTCCGTTAAATCGTAAAGAACATTGGGATTCATACCGTTCTGTCTGAGCATAGCATTTCTGGCGAAGCTTGGATGCTTGAACAGCTTCGGAGTGCGTGAAAGATTTGGCTCGTCGTCCCATGACTGGTACAGAAAGAAAGCCCAGAGGAGAGAGAATAGAAGTTAGTCAACGAGATCTGAATAACAATATTTCAATGATCGAATTTGTGCTGCGTTGTCTGCGTCGCAGCTACATGAGGTGATGGAGTGTAGTGAACAACAATTTATTGGGTCATGTGAGAGATGATCGATGATCGATGAGTTCAAGGTGATGCATGATTGCGCTCAGCGTCATCTACGCCTCTCATGGCGTCTAAGGCCAAGGCCAAAAAATTCAAACTCACCTATCATACGAAAATTGCCAAGACCTCGGTTAACGAGTCGAATGAGCTTCGCCATAAAAGTACCCAATATGTCAGTAGCCACCCCGGCCAGGTCAATGTCTCTACCAGCTTCCTCTCGACGACCGAGGCCCAAGCAGCGCCTGCTGATCCTGTGTTCTCCACTGATTTACCTTTCCTTGATGACCCTTTCGGAGATGAGTTACCAGGAGAAGATGCCGCATATATTCAACACCTTGAAGACCACTCTCCAGATCCGACACCTCGCAAAACCACAGCCGGGGTACGTACCTTCACTTCTGCTACATGAATTTCTGCACCTCTGACATTTTCCAGGATAATCCAATGGCCACCTGGCTTCTAGAGCGCGATCGGTTTATAGAAGAATTGCTGACGTTGGAGGGCCGAGGTCCCAATGCGCGTAACACTTGTTCTACTTGCGAAACTCAGGTATGATCCTGCTATTTTATTTTTGCTACAATTCATCTTCATTTCACTTGCAGATCGCCACCGAACACCATTTATTTGAATGCGTTGATTGTACAGGCCGTCTACTTCTGTGTCAATCGTGCATCGTCGGTACTCATCAGGGCCTTCCTTGTCACCGCATACGTGTAAACTTCTCATTCCTCTTAAATTTCCTATAACTTATGCATCATAGAAATGGAACGGCCGCTTTTTCGCCAAAACCTCACTCAAGACCCTCGGATTGATAGTACAGCTGGGTCATCCACGCGGATCTTTGTGCACAAATCCTCTCCCGAGCCCTGGAGGCGATTTCATAGTCATTGATACAAATGGAATACATGAAATCAATTTATATTTCTGTGGTTGCGGTCAATCTAACCAGCTGCACACGGTACAGCTTCTTCGATCGCGATTGTATCCAGCCACCACACAAAACCCGAAAACAGCAACGACGTTCCGGGCCCTTGAGCAATTTGAGCTTCTATCATATGTTTCTAAAGTTTCTGCTTTCGAATATTATCAATCTCTTGAGCGCCTCATTGACAACACTGGCATTCACACTCCAAAGGTTGGTCCTATGTATTATGCACTGGAGTTCCACACTAAACTAACTTCTATTAGGATCGATATCCCGGCTTTCTGATGTCAATTCGCCAGTGGCGGTACCTCCGGATGATGAAGAGATCGGGGCGTGGACACGATCCCTCTGGAGCAGTAGCGGGTACAAAAGAAGGAGATTGCGCCGTTTTGTGCCCAGCATGCCCGCAACCGGGGATCAATCTACCACCAAACTGGGAAGACGCTCCTCGGGACAAACGGTAAGCATCTCACTTGCATTAGTTTGATGTGATGCATTAACTTGTCGTAGATATCTTTATGCACTCTTCCTCGGCATTGATGCCAACTTTCGATTGAAGCGTAAACATGTTTCAAGCGATGATCGCGATCCTGATATCGGACGAGGCTTTGCATATTTCGTTGAAGAAAAAACATACAAGGAATACCTCAAAAAGAATGAGCATTTTGTGGAGCCGGTATGTCATTCCTTTAATCTAGAATACATGGTTTAACAACTGTGCATTCAGAAGTCTACTTGCTCTCGGCACAACGCTGTCAACCTGTCAAACGCCAAACCAGGTGTCAGTCACGCAGCCACTGGCGTTGGTACTGTTGAGTGTGCTCGGCACAATATGAAGCGACCAAATGCCGTGGGAGATCTTCAATTTGGAGAGCGGTATGTCGTCAGTTCTTTTTCCCCCGATGTCGTATCTGACATGTTGATGAAGCTATATTAATATGGACTATCTATTCTATAGGAGCTTAAGTCGGCTCAAACTTCAAGAGGTCTACGTTTCATATGATATTTGCTGTCAATGGTCAATTCACCTTCGTCAGCGCATGCTCGAATTGGATCCCAAGTTTTTCCTTCATGATGATACAGTCTCCATAAAATTGGCCGTACCGAAATTCCATTTGCCGGCTCATGTCGAACAGTGCCGCACATCTTATTCCTTGAACTTCACTGTGGGAGCTGCACGCACCGATGGCGAGGCACCCGAACGAGGTTGGGCTGAAGTGAATCCCTTGGCATCAAGCACCAAGGAGATGGGACCCGGGTCGCGACGAGATTGTATGGATGCACACTTTGGGGATTATAATTGGCGTAAGATCGTCGCGATGGGTGAGTGACAGCAATTTTGGTTATATTTGGAAAGGCCTAAGGAGTATTACAGGCAGAACACTCTACCGAAAAGCAAAGGCAGCAGCCAGTGATATGGCGGAGCATACAATCATTCATGATGAACTTACCGCAACGCTTCCTCAGGCAACCGTCGTTCAGTGGACACAAGAAGTCGAGGCATGGGAACGGACTCAACACCATCCTCTATCGACTGCCTCATCAAAATCATCGATCGCGAATCCATATGATCGTAAGATACAATGTAAGTCGTGACCTCTTTGTTTTTTCTTAAGTCGGCTAACGTTGCCACAAGTACCGACTCAGGCGGCCGTACGACGACGCATGGCAGAATCAGAAGCCAGTGATATTGCAT
>JABAJV010000466.1:0-10314 GCA_018854895.1 Tricholoma furcatifolium
GGTACCCCGTGCTGCGTACGCTTTCTTCTATTGTTTCTTCTATTGTCACTTTGTCTGCATTTACGCCGTTAAATCCTGAGGGAGGTTGGATTCCATCCGTGTATGATTCGGCTGAGATGTCAAAAAAGGGACACGAAAGATTTTGAGAGATTTCTTTTGCATTCGTCGTTATTGCCTGAGCCTTCTAGTAGCCAGTTTGGTTCGGATTATAATTGGATCTCGACTTATTTCTGTCCTTGTTGGTGGGAAGTTATGCAACATTTAAATCCCAAACCAGAACACGGAGAGCCTCTTTCTTCACGACAAAACGTTGGGCACCATGAACCTAGAAGAGCGTTCCATGCTACAGATAATTGGACAACTTACCTGGATGACCCTACAAGTGAACATTCCCATCTTACTCTTATACGGTGCGTAGGTTAAGCCGAAAAAGCTGTCAATTGGATGGATAACTATTGTTCAGGATTCTTTGCTCCTCTCAGTCTTCGAGTCATGCAGTCTCTTATCAAGTTCAGGTCTTCAATCGTTCCTCTCACTCTTTCTGACATTTTGGTAGATCTCACAACTCCTCGTTAATCACAACTAAGGGCATATTATGCCTGATTGTGTTGACCTTGCTTGCGGCAACGGGCCTCGTCATAACGACAATCGCATTACATCTTATTCCTCTCATTCTGCTTGTTAGAGAGATAGGTCACAAGCAACTTGAACTTATAGACATCATACACGACGTGCGCGTCTTGCAATATCCATGGGGTATACTTGAGCAATGGTTTATATATCCACCAGTACGTCGCTAATGTTAAATTTCCGTACCTGCCTGTCAGTTCAAAACCATCTCAGCCTATCGTGAATGACGGACTTGTCATTTGGCGTACGTGGGTTCTCCTATCGAGAACCAATTGGTCAATGTATATTCTCGCCACTCTGTGGATTACGAGTGCCGGTATGTGCAGGACAGTTTATGCCATGGAATCGTCGCATATCACTCAACTCAAAGGCACGATGCTATCATGTTTAACTCTGATGACACTACGGTCAAACGTGTACACCATGTACCCCGACATAGATAATTTGATGGATATATCATTCAGCGAAAGTTTTGCCACCAATCTCATTGCTACTCTATTTATCGCTTACATTCTTTGGTGTGGCTTCATTCTTCTTCTTATAATAACTATTTTTCACCGCTTACGCCATGACAGGGGGCATTTTAGAGTCATCAGGACACTCAGCATCAAGTTCCAGGCCAGATTTCGAGCCTGGCGTATTCTCATGCTGTTCGTGGATACAGGCTCCATCTACTGCACCCTTCAGGTCGATCTTCTCTCTAACCCGTCGAGTTTCAATATCCTCATGTGTTTTCTAGTTTGTAAACTTGGTTCTATGGCTGATCACAGTTCCCGACCCACTTCTTATAAACATCGAAGTGTTTTATTCAATGTTTTCCATGATTTCGGTACGTGCGCTGTTGTACCTTGGTTTGTCCCTCATGCCATCTGTTCTCTTAGATTTTCTATCCGACAATAGTCACATACCTTATCCAGGACCGCTTGTCCGCAGGTGCAATGCACCACGCCACAACAGACATTCATGACGACTCTCATGGGCACGTAAACAACAGCAGTGTTTAGCGATTACAAGTCGACAACAATCCCATCCTCAATCGCTTTATTGCAGCTAGGACAGAACGCTCGTCACCACCCTATTTATCAAAGTGGCTCTTGTCTTGACCGCTTGCTCAACATCAATAAAATGGATATCTTTGCTGTCCATTCCGGAACCTGACCCTTCCTGAGCCTGAGACGAAGACGTGAGTCATTCAAATACGGTCGTTTACACAGGCCGTGATGTGGACCTCCCGCAACCAACCTACCATCCTGACCCCTTCACCCAAACAATCTCGTGACAAGTATCTTTAATCTTAAGACCAGCGATCACACATCAGGACATAGAAAATGGGATATATCTTGAGATGGTACAATAGGAAATACAAAGGGCGTTAGGTCGTAGCGGTAAGGAGACAAGAAAGAGTAAACAGTACGGGTACATATGTGTGTGACAACGAGAGCAAGGGCGAAGAGCGAAGGAAGGATCAAGAGGGAGGTTAAGGGATGTGAAGCGGAGTACTAGTGAGGGACCAACAGAGAATCAAAGAGACGATCAAGCCATCTTCATTTTCTGCGGCGCTGCTTTCCTTCTTCATCCCTCTCACGCTTTCGCCTCCGTACGTTCATCTAAGCCCGAACTCGTTGATCCAAGGACAACGATCCCCGGCCTGCGGGCAGCCGCACGACGTGGTAGTGGTTTAATTGGGCGTATGGGGGTGAACGACGTAATGATTTCTGTGTCGTCTTCATCTGAGTCTTCATCAGATGATGAAGAGAATGTGGAGTTCGACGACTGGGAAGAGGAAGACATATATGACATAGGAGATACGGACTGTAGTCCTGAGAGTGGGAAAGGTGGAGATGGGGAGGTGGATAGGCCTGTGGTTGATCCGCGGACGTCGAAGAGGCCGAGACCAAGGTTCTGAAAACAAGTTATGTGGGAATAGAGATAGCGAGAGATAATCGTTTCTACGCACCATCTCAATGTAGGGACCATCGACGTTGTCTACGTGCTCTATGTCTATCTTCTCAGGTCCTTGTGAGGCCAAAAGAGCATTGGACGCCTCGATGGCAGGCAAGAAGGCATGGACGCGAGACAAGACTGTGTGCGCTGCGAGTCAAATATTTTGAGCAGTACTGAACGTAACAAACGCACGATCGGTCGGCGGAGGAACATAGCGTGGCTTGGAGTCAGCCTTATTGAGGAAACTAAAGTCTGGCGTCCCAGAGAACTTGGAAGGCGTCGAGTTGAGTTTCTCTAGCGTTGATTCTTGGATAAATGATGTTAGATGGCTTGATTGAAAGATATCACAGAACTTACGGAGACGGTTGAGGCGACCATCTGGATCTTCTACATCCAGGACGCCTGTCATTGTGATGGGCAAGGCGAATGGAATTTTGCACAGCATCTAACACAGCCACACAATGTTTGATCGCGTTGTCATTTGCACACAACCTGCGTAAGTATTGTTGGAAAAGTTTGAATAATATCGCAGGCTATAAATTATCTTTGAGCACCGAGCTCACAAAGGGTACATAAAGTAGTCAAAATACGTGGTGGGCACAACCTCAACTTATGGTGCCGACCATTCAAGATCAGTTGAAGCTACAAGATATCGTCAACCCACTGTATCACATTATATGGTTCCGAAACACCCATAGATATACATATGTAACAAAGCAACTATGAATTGGAACGAGTAGGAATTTTAAGATCATAAGGTATACGTACTATTGATGCATTCCACAATGTAGGTTGTGTGGTATGAAGGAAGGAAAGTCCGCTGGAAATGTCTATGGCATGTGGCGAAAACACAAAGATAGCGTGTGATGGGCAATAGTAATATGATAAAACAACACAAAGAAGCGAAACAGAAACAGAGAGAATAATTAGGCGCGTGGTAGGGAAATAGCGCCAGGCGTTGCTACTGGCGCTGTCCTGGGCATCGTCTGTCTTTTGGCCTGAGCCTCAAGTTTAACACGCTGCTTTTTGAGGTCCTCGTCCTTGAGCTTGACGGCCAGCGCAAGCGTGATAAGGGCCTCGGGACTCGTGGGCAACAGCTCAGGTGCGGGGCGAAGGACGATTTGGATAGCTGAATCAGCGGAGATCGAGTCGAACAGTTGCCGCCGGCAGCACGAGACCAAGACAATTGCCACCCGGAATAGGAAAGGAACACCTTGTGCATGAAGAAATTAGTGTCAAATCGACGCCGGAAGGGAATGAATAAATTCACCCTCGAAAAGGAAGATATCCCACACTCGATTAAGGTAGTCAGCAGGTAGGGACCCAACGAACAACGAGGTAAACCTAGATCAACTTGAGATGTAATGTGATCGTCATAGGGAGGATTATACACACCACGGTCGGCAGATACTACTGGGAGGGATGTTAAGATCGGCGAAAAGCTTCTTCGCTAAAGTGGGATCAGCGGTGTCCATTGCTCGACCAAAGAGTGATGCATCGACATCAATTTGAACCGAGGTCGACGAAAAGTAGGGGCGTATGTGGGTATCCATAATCGACACGAAGATCCAGAACGCGTCTTCTTCCGGTGCGAGGAGGAGCAGGTTTCCTGCAACTAGCGTGAGCCCTATAAACTTGTTAGCGAAAGAAGTAGCTAGGACGGTGTGATAGACGTACCAGTAACATATCTTACATCAGGAACCATGGTCAGGTATGCCTGCAGTAATGATAATACAGGGCCCTCAGTTCTCTGCAGCTGTGGGTGGTCCGCAAAACAACGTTGGACATCTCGTTCGACATCTGAAGATGCGGCAACCCGACCCCTTCCTCCCAACTGAGTGTACACTCCCGGCACACACCGTGCCTTTCCATCCGTCAACATGGACCATACGAGATACCGCACCGAGGATGGTACACCGTCGAACACGAGTTTCTTGACCTTTTTGCTCTTCCTCGACTGCGATGGCTGTACGGAGCCCAACACTGCCATCCACTTCGTCTCTCGCTGCCGATGCGCATCCATATTCGACGCTGACGACGTCTCAGAGTCCGTTCCAGCTCCTCGTGCAGATGCCTTAATCGGCTGCCATACACTCGATCCTCCGTCAGAGACAACAGTGGGCGACCGTGGGGGATTAGGTGATAAGGAGGGACTGCCAGTTCTAAGGAAACTACCGTCTTGTCTGGCGTCGACAGACATATCCCGCCCCATGACTCCCGAATCCTCAGAAGAACGCGGCACCCCTTGGAAATGGGAAAAATTGGGACGCACGAGCTCAAAGTCCATGTCCTGAACTTGAAGCATATCAGCCTCGGTCGTGGGCGATATAGGTGTGAGAACTGAGTTTTCCTCATGCTTGTTGTGGTTGCGTCTTAGATTTAGATTAGGAAGCGAGAGCTTCGTACGCAGAGAATTTTGGCGAGTGATGTTTGCAGGTGGTGGGGGCGAGGCTACGTTCGACCTGGAGCTGTGGATCGAGGCTGAGTCTGCGTCCACTGACGGTCTGTTCTTGACGTCTGGTTGAGGGGAGGAGGGCGTGCTATTTAGGGCGGGTCGAGAAACAGGAGCGACACGTGTAACGGGAGTTTCGCTAAGGGTAGATCTTGATGCTGTCTGACGAAGAAGGCGAGGAGGGCTGGTTGTGGTTGGCGATGAAGGTACTGACGCAGACGCAGCAACAAACGACTGGGTCAGAGGGCTATTCGGTGGTCTGAAAGGTCGAGCGGCCGGTGAAGTGGAGAGTTCTTGTCGTGACGGCGAGGATGACACTCGTAGCGGCGAGGGTTTAGGAGGAATATTGATTGTACCAGTCGTGGGACTGACAGGGGAGGCGATGATGGGAGACAAAGACCGCTTGACCTCTGTCGCTGTGGGCATCTGCTGTTCGTCTAGATCACGACTGCAACACAAACTTGAGATGTGCATCCAATTCGTAAGTAATGCAAACTCACCTTCGCTGGACAGGCAACGGGACCTCCGTTGTCGTGTTCTGAAATCCCGAGAAACTTCTCGATCGTGGACGAGCACCACCAACAGTCGGGAAAAAGTTGGCACGAGGAATGACACCGCCTGCTCCCGCCCCAGATCCACCCCCAGATTCTGTAGCTGAAGCCTGGCCAGTCAATTCAATGCCGCTGGCGCTGCTTCTCGCCGACGCAACGTCTAAACTCGCTGCAGATCCTACTCTCCTCACAGCCATCCTCGGCTGAACACCTAGCGACGTCGATGGTTGCAAAGGAGGCGTACTCCCCGCTGTTGTCTGTAGCGTCAACGGCGGCGTACCAGCGACCCTTGACCCCATACCCAACGGCGATGGTGGTGGCGGCGACTGCATAGCCGGTGATGGCATTCGTGGAGCTGGCACCAAAGGACTTCCGCCAGGAGGTGCCGTTGCCTTGGGCGGATCTAGCCCAAACTGGATAGGTACTGGTCCAATCGAATTCGCGAAATCCTCCTTCAGCACGCCATAGATTGTTGGCCCGCGTCCTCTGGGATGTACAGGAGGTCCATGTCCTGCCAAAGCCATCCTGAGGACCTGGAACACGGACCCAGCCGGCGGTTGATTTGGGGATCGCGGTGGGGGTAGATTAGTGTGTGATTGCGAGGCGATAATGGGGCCTGGAGAGAGCGAGGCAGGGGTGGCTTTCGGTGCATTCGGATGAGGGAGAAAGAGGGATTGGCGGTCAGCTGGGAGACGGATATCAGAAAGTTTTGGGCGAAGATGTGATGCGGTCGTTGTGACGTTTTGGGCGACAACGGGAATTGGGGAAGATGTCGCTGATGGTGGAGGTGAAACTACCATTGATGGAGGTGGTGAGCTGATTGTGGATGGTGCTGGAGGAGGGGGTGACGCGGCGGCTTGAGACTGTAGCTGAGGTGACGGTGATTGCATCGTTGTATCTCCCTCTTTCCTGATCATCTCCGCAGCCTGCATCCTCAATAACTCTTTCTCCCTTTCCATCTCTGCCCTGTCCTCTTCATCCTCATCTTCGTCGTCATCTTCCACCATGAGTCTCGGGCCTGGACTGGGGGTCTTGTTCGCAACCACAAGCGGAGCAAGCCTTGACTTTACGACCACATCCGGCTCCGGCTCTGGCGAAGACGACGGAGTCTGCAACGGGGACTCATGCAGCAACCCACCCACAACGAGCGTCGTATCTTCTTCCCGCGTGTCGTGATCCTCACTCTCAAGCTCGTTGTCGTACCCCTCATGCCGATCCTCGACATCCACACCCTCCTCTCCAGGCGCAAGCACCACCCTATCTTCATCTTCATCTCCATCTTCCTCTTGAGCCCCACTGTCCCTCTGATCCGTGCCCGCCTCTCGATCCTGCCGCGCTTCGGTCCCCAAATGCGACTCCACCACCATCCCAAGCGCATCCAGCCCTCTCGGGAACGCCATCGACACAGTCGCCCTCCCACCGCTCCCATTCGTACTCGAACCGTCAGACCCGCTCCCCGCGGTACTCGGTGTCTGTGCCTGTTGACTGAGGGTATGGTTGCTCGTTGGCCTGGCGAACGCGAACTGGGCCGTAGAAGATGCAGGGGAGGTGACAGGGGAAGCCCACGCCGTGTGCAGGAGGGGCGAGCGGATAGACTGGTGGTTGAGGCTGTGGTTCTGTAGTTGGATGAGGTTCTGCGGAGGACTGAGCCCGAGGTGAGTCGGCGCGGAATCGTGGTTTGACGAGGCCAATTTCAGTGGGGCGGGTCTACCAGCAGCGCCAGGACCTTGAGATGATATGCTGCCCTCGCGATCCCTATTCTGGTATCCCTCACTCCCGCTATCGCTCCCACTCTGACTCCTCCCACTCCCGTATCCGTTCTGCATCCCCAGACGCGGAGAACCCAAGCTGGAACCTGACGACGACGCGACGTGTCCATGTGCGTATGCATGGATCGGTGGATCAGGCAACGGCTGCGTCGGGGGCGGCGTCGAGGGCACGGGGCTCAGCACGACGGGGTTGAGGCTTGCAGTTGTATTACTCCTCGAGCGCGTCCTTACGGTTCTCTGCTGCTGCTGGGGCTGTGCTGGTTGCGGTTGGGGCGGCGCAGGTTGCGATTGTGATTGTGGTTGCGGGACAGGGTAATTATCCCCACCGCCAAGCGTAAATACGCTCGCGGCCGAAACTCGAGATGACATGCTTCTCCTCCCTGCTCCTATGGACCCATTCCCACTACCACTGGTCACAGTACCCATGGTCGCGACTGAAAACCGGGAATAACGATAATCATCGTAAATATCGCCGAAGCCATCTGCGTTGTCAGATGTGGTAGCTGTCGACGTAGTTGAAGGGCGGCGAGTACGCGTAGGGTCCGAATAATCCGATGAAGATGGGAAGGATGAGGGATCGAAGGAGGGTGGTGGGAAGGAGGGGCTCGCTGGTGAAGACGCGGTTGAGGCGGAAGCGGCTTGACTGTACGACGACGCGCGATACGACGATGGGGGACTCCTACTGCTCTGACTGCCTCCACCCATGACCCCTCCACCACCCCCGCTAAAGCTCAAACTAGGCGTGTGCGTCGGGGGAGTGGGGAACTCGTACGTCTGCTCCTCTTCGCGCATCGTACCTCGCGATTCGACGGATCCTGCCGATTCTTGAGACTCCTGCGATGCGGGCGAGGGCACGAAGCGACCACGAGAAGGCGAGAGAGGCGCGACGGGGGGAAAGGTCATCATCTGTTGACCCAAAGACTGGGGTTGGGCCTGAGAGTGATATGGATTGCGCCCAAGGACCGGCGACTCTTCTCTGTCTTCATCTTCTGCATCAATGGGAGCGAGAGTCGGAATGTGCTGTGTGGATATCGCGAATACGGCCTGAGTCTGCGAGAGATCGGCTTCAAGTTGTGCTTCTGCTTCGGCGGAATGGTGTGAGTGGTGAGATACTGAATGACCTGTTTCGGTATCTTCATAGCCAAGGCCGAGGGTCGAACCATCGCTGCTGTACCGACTATATCTGCTCCCTTCGCTGGCAAAACTCTGCATGCTCTCGCGGATGTGTTGTCGGCCCGTTGTCGATCCTGCGCCGTTGATCGGAACGTTCGAAGGATCCCCACTGTAAAGTTGTCCATCCTCATCAGAATCGTCGTCGTCGTCGTCCCCCCAGCCATCCCCATCAACAAGGTTCTGGAGCAACGAGAGCCCGATACCAGTGTTATCGCCACCATCCTGTTCTCCTTCTCTGTCATTGATACTGAAATGGGATATCGCGGAAGCAGAGGTGTCTGGGACGGTTGATGCAGTGTGAATGGTGGGAGTCGTAGGGACCGCGGGAGAAGAAGATTTGATAGTGATGGGTGTCGCGACGGTTGAAGAATATAGGGCGTTGGATGAGGAGGAAGACGACGAGATGTACAAAGAAGACGTGCTTGAATCCGAGGTGCTTTGGGTTATGACAGGCTGTTCTACGGCCTCGGTGATCTTCGAACTCTCTGTGTTCTGGGCTATCAACGGGACGGAATCCGGACTGTCGATGCTGATATTCGGTAAACCATTGGAAAATCTCAAAACGCTGGGATCAGGATCGTCGTATTTGGATTCTTGAGAATACGACGAGAGAAGAGATGTGTGTCGCGACGATAATGATGCCCACTGAGGCGACGTCTTAGTCGCGATTGGATGGTCTCCGTCGTTCCTCATGACGACCCCGACTCCTAGACCTACGCCAGATGCAGAATTGGACCTTGGAAGCACCAAACTCGCAGCAATGTGCTCGTCGATGGATACCCTCGGTCTTGGCGATGCTGCAGGCGAAGCGGGGGACGCAGAAGAGCGTTTAGCCATGACAGGTTTCTTGAGTTTTGAATGAAAGGTAACGTCTGAGCCATTGAAACGTCCAACGACACCTTCGCAGTAACCCTGTGTATAACATCAGTATTTCTATTGTTTTGCTATAAACCACGCACCAGAAATTTATTGGCAAGGTTAGGAAGCTGCATTAAGACTGTGATTTCATCGCCCTGTATGGTTTTAGTATCAGCATTTCGTACAGAACACAAGAACGCACCTTGAGAAACATTAAATCTGATGAATCTTCAGCTACGCAATCGTAGAGCGCAGTACACTTCCCAATCCCTCCCTTTGCTGCGAAGCGTGTCCATCGCGCCAGCTCGATGGCCTCCATGTGGCGTGTCCAGGGCTTGAATACAACGCAGGAGGGATGCAAAGGAGGGGATGATGGGAGTTTTCACTGAGTCCAAGCTACTGCCAAACATGGCCATCCTATCATTGATACGCGCGCTAACTTGTACTAAACTCATCCAGGGTCGTCCCACATCCTTTTCCTGGGCTTCATCCTCGACAAGACATTTCCTGTCTACTCATGCACCTCATGTCCTTGGACACGTCAATGGCTTCACAAGACAGGTATAAGTTGCCCATAACTCCATTTTTTCATCCGTTCATCACCCCTGCTGATATCATCAAACACGTAGACGAAATAGGCGCGCCTCTCCTCCACCTTAATTAAACTCACTCCATGTGATGACGTGTGGCTCATGGAGACGCCGTGGCCCGTCGGTACTACCAGGGGTATACTGTATGTACGACATTGAACTTGTGCGTCCTAAGGTCGCCTTGACAACTCAAAGGTTCTGCAAAAATTCTTCCATGATCATTGATGTGCTTCATCACCAAATAACAATACGTCTGTCGGATTTGTATTCTTTTCTCACATCGATTGACATGCCCCAGCGCATCGCATCACCTTCTTTGTCAGTAGTCGATCATCCATCCCGACTGT
>JABAJV010000467.1:0-10297 GCA_018854895.1 Tricholoma furcatifolium
CCATGCATCCCTCGTATTACCCGCGGAGCGATGTGGCAAGAACTATCCAGCGGCGCCCTCAAAGTATGGAAGTGATAAGGTCATCGAGCATTATAGCTGGAAAAAGGTCACAACGAGCGTGTCTGGTTTCATTCTCGGGGCGCCTACAATCGACCATTATGGGGATATGACGGTATAGCGTTGTGTGTTTTGGTTCAGTCGAACAGTCAGTAACGGTGTTTTATTGTTTTCTTGCAGGTGATAAACCACAGGACGGGAGAGCGCTGTATACTTACGTTTAAACCTCGCGGATGGCGAAATCAGGATGCGTGCGTGATTACAGGACAGGTAATCGATGCGTCCGGGCGTGCGGCCTATCACATTGCTGGACGATGGAACTCGCAACTCTTTGCGAGACCAGTCACATGTCCAATCACCGACATCCCACCCCACCCCGACATGGATCTGGATCTAGACTTGGACCTCACCGGCTCTCATTCATCTGCCGCACCGTTTCTTCTCTGGCGCAACTCAGAGAAACCAACAGGTGCACCGTTCAACCTCACGCCGTTTGCAATTACATTGAATGATTGCCGGGGGGAGGCGTTGCGGCCATATCTCCCGCCCACGGACTGCAGGCTGCGCCCAGATCAGCGCGCATTCGAGCGAGGAATGTGGCAGCGTGCGAATGACCTTAAAACGGCACAGGAACAGAAGCAGAGAGCCGTGAGGAGGGCACGCGAGGAGGGTAGGAGGGCACCGCACCGCGCTAGATGGTTTGTTGCACAGATCGACGATGATACACGAGAGAGAGTCTGGATGCCTACGAGCACGGAGGGTGGTGAAGGTGAAGTCGAGTATTGGGCTGAGAGAGAACGGGTGTTTAAAGAACTTGGGACATGTGGCAAGCCTCGTTGGAAGGATGTGGACGATATCTTCGTTGAAATACCGGGATAGTGGAGACGGCACAGAATTATCATCAGTGCGGAACTTTGTGCACTGACGAAGGAAGAAGACGTCAAAATCAACGTTTTAAAGGTTAGCTGAATTGTAGAGTATACTTTCCAGAACCTAGATTAATATACTCATACTTTGCACATGCGACACCTTCTGACAGAATAAAGCATCCAACAATCTGCTTCTCCCACTCTGGGTCGAGTCCGCATTCTTTCATGAACATGTCATACTGATACAACACCCGAAAACATGTCTTCAGGTATTCCTTCAGTCCTACCATGTCACGATGCACCATGGGTAGCTTTGTCTCTCCGTCGACTGGGAGACCGTCCAGAGACGCTATAAATTGGCTTTCCCGAGACCCAAGTTGAAATAACCCCCTCGAATAATGTGTATGAAGACCAATTTTCAGGTACTCTCCTCCTTCAAGCAAACCCATTGCCGCCCAAAGGTTGAGCTCCAGATACGTGGGAAGCACGTTCCGTACGATGTCCAAAAATCCTTCGTTGTAGTGATCGCACAAGGATTGGTGGAGTGAACGCATGGAAATACGTGGGTGCTGCGCGAGCATCAAAAGTGGCTCTAACTCGTTCTCGCCCAGAAGGATTAGAATTGCACTCTGCAAATCGAAACGCCAGCTAAGGCTGTCCCGTCTAATCCAGTTTTCAATGTACCGGTTCCGCTCATTCAACAGGCCTCGATGACGATCCTGAAGAGCATCAGAAATCAAGGAGCCTGTGGCTAGCGCAGGGAAGGTGGCGTCGTATTTCAGGCGCTCTGTCTTCGAAAAAGTAGTGATCGTGTCTCTGAAGATGCGCACGAAGTGGTTCAAAGCGTTGGCTTAGGTAGGAAGTCGCGCGACGATTCGCATTGGGGGGATATTTATACTATTGGTAGGGTAGTTTTCGACTGTGAAGTGAGAGGCGAGAGTTGCCCATGGCATGTTATGCTCTTGATGCATTTTTGTGTGGATGTTAATTGGCTATCCACCAAGTCTTGAATGACTCGGGCCTCCTGCAAAGGACTTATAAACGTGTAGTCATTTTCGGCTGCGCTTGATATGACAAGGGCGCACAAACCCCAGGTATTTCAGTGATGGCTAGAGCAGCACTTTACAATCAACATATATATTATCTTACACAGCGACATAGCAGATACACAAAACACAACTATAGATTTACGGTGGCCATCCCAAGTTACAGTGCTTCACCATCAGCTCTCTTCAACATCAAGCGCGAGGATTCAAGTGGACGACGCTTCGGACTTGGCAGTCTCCAGCTTGCGATCCAAATCTTGTAAACTCGCCTTCGCCATCTTGCTACCAAGATCATCAGATTTGTCGACGGAAATGTCGTCGACCTTAAGGCTCTCCTTGCTGCCAGGGCTGTTGGGATGTTCGAGGTTATGATGATGGGTAATTGAAGCAGACTGGTATGAAAATGATGAGTTTAATGCGAAGAACTGCGAAATTCAAATAATTTACCTCCATGTCCTCCTACAAGTCATTATATAATGAACATAAAGTTAGTCATGCGATATATAGAGAAAACAAGGGGGATCCAACGCACCTTCGCAGACTCATCTTTGTACTGCTCGACGTCTGCGCGAATCTGTGCGTACTCATTGTTGTTGTTGTTGTGATGGGCTCCAACCAAAGTCGCCATACGATGCACTGCACGAATACTGGTGCCAGCCTTCTTCCCTGTTGTAGCGGCGAATGTCAGCGATATGGACCTGGGGTAAAGTGATGTGCATACATAGCTGCTTGGCATTGAAAGCCTTCTTGACATGCGGTAGCAGATCCGTAGGCTCTCCAGTCTCGTCGGACACGAAATGAGGCTTCTCATCCGCCAGCCACTGCATTATACCATGAGCTCAATAACCAGTACAATGTTCGACAGAAAGGATGACGTACCTTGTGCTGTAGCACCTCTGAAGCAGTCGGGCGTTGCTTGGGGTCTAGAGTTAAGCACGAACGAACAAAGTCCTTTGCGGTCTCGGATACATTGGCCCAATACTCTACGGGCTCGAATTTGTAGTCGCCAGCGATGATGGCCTCCATTTCAGCTCTTTGTGTATCACGATCGAAAGGGGTGTATCCGGCCAACAAAAAGTATGTCACGACACCCATCGCCCAGATATCCACAGGCTGACCGTGACCGGCTGTATATAAAAATCAGTCGATAGATGGACGAGGAAAAGGGGGTATGTTGCGCACTCTTTTTGAAGATCTCGGGCGCCATGTACTAACGTTTCATATTGTTAATAAGGGGAAGAAGATTAAGCTGAATTGACTTACACCAGGGGTGCCGCACACCTCTGTGAGCAGATTTAACTTTTCAGAGTCCATCACTCTGCTAAGGCCAAAATCGGCGATCATGATGTCGGCATCTTCCTCCACAGTGCGGAATAACAGGTTCTCTGGTTTCAAATCTAGCGCGCATATTGTTAAAAATGCAGCAAGGCGCAATTTACACGAGAACAAACCTCGATGAACGATCCCTGCGTCATGAATGTATTTAACGGCTTGGAAGATCGTACGAACGAGATCGCGGGCGTCAGCCTCGTAATAGTTGCCCTTGGCACATATCCTGTCGAATAGCTCGCCGCCCGTGCAGAGATCGAAAACGAGATAGAGGTTGTGGGCTGTCTAAGGTCATGTCAGGTCACAACGGTCGTAGAACACGTAAAATGCAACAGGATTTTACCTCGAAATAGTCGTGCAGCGTTACAATGTGTATGTTTCCACTCGAAACGCGTTTCAGCACCGCGATCTCATTGCGAACCTGTGAATAATCAGCAATAGGTTCAACTTGAGGTCCTTGATAACACACCATGTGCTCCCTCCCTTCCATAAGCTTCTTATTGATGACTTTGCAAGCATAGTATTTGCCTGACGTGATATGGATGGCCTCTTTCACGATAGCATAGGTACCACTTCCCAGAGTTTTACCGGTACGATACTGATTATCATATAGTCAGACGTGTCTCAAGCGATCCAGATGTGAGCGATAACGAACTTGGCAAGGAACAGTCGTCGGCATTTTAGATTTTCTACTCCAGCGCTATACGTGAATATGAGCTTAAGATAATGCTAAGAAGAGGGAAAGGAGGTGGAGGTGGGAAGTTGACGAGCTGCTACTTGCTCTATTGGGGACACAGCCACCGTTTCAAGACAGCGTATCACGGGGAAATCCGCTTACCGAAGCTTTCTTCATCACATCCACGCCCGTTTCGTCCTCACAAGGCCGCGAGGCAAAAGCCTCCTCAACCTTGCGCATTTTTGAGGAAATAGATTGCTTGATGCTGTCGAGCAAGGCCATAATTCTGGAAATTTTCTGTAGAGGAGAGATGGTAGTAGAACACGTCAGATGGGGGCGTATAATTATAAAGAACCTTTGGCACTGCCTCGGCGACTTCAAGGGACAACAGTGGATACGGGGACGACGGACGGCAATGCAAATCACCCATATTTATAGTCCTGTGGCCACAAAGTCATCGTGATTTTTATATTGCCCTTTGAGTCTCCTTTTCCGAACAAGCACGCGAAGAACATGCGGCCTCAGGCCTCAGGTCTGAACCGTGACTTATAATAATACTTTTGTAGCCCCCAAACTGACTTGCTGCATGCTAGGACCCCCTAACTCCTGAAGCGATGGCAACAGATACGTTCCAGCTTTATGATCTCCTCGTTGAAGTAGTATGTCCACCGGGCGAGCGGATCCTCTGTGGTGCAAAGCCTGGAGACAGCTTTCGACTTGAGGGAGAGATGATGTATCTTCCTCCGGGCCAGGGTTTATCAATCTATTCGCTCAGTGCGTTAAGTCTTCCCATTTCGACTGTCAAAGTTAATGAGCTGACGTATCTATCTATTTTGACTGGGTTACAGGTGCTGTGCTTCCACTGTTGGCAGCCAAACAGCGGGCGACGCATCCAAATGATTGGATGTCCACGGATGCGGAGATCGCATGTCCCGACCCACACTGTAAATCACGACTGAGAATCACACGAACAGGCCTGCGAACGTTCAGTCATGCCGCAGTCACGGCAGTACCGTTGCCAAACGGAGAGAAAAAGGATTGATGCAGTGGATTGTCATTTGTGAAAGCAGGTTACATATTAGGCTCAAGCGCTCAGCGCTCAGCGCTCAAGTTGTAATGGGCCAACGGCTCGACAAGTCCGTCCCAAAAATACCAATCTATATCCAAACATCTAAGTACTAAATCTTAATCATACACTTATACAACTGATTGGATACACTGTCACATCTATAAGTTCATGAAGTTGCCGTCGCCGCTGTAGACTCCGCAGGCACTGCAGGCACAGCCCGCTGCGCCTCTAGTCTGCCAAAGAACAACCCAATCAACCACACTCGGTGGCGTTCCCATGACGTAGCTTCCATTTGCATGAGCATCCTCAACTTCTCGATATCAAACGGTAACTTCGGGTCGGCTTGCAATGCTGATACCACATAGGTGCTGCCAACAGATTCGAGATTCAGTACCCTTATCCACAGAAAATGAGAAAGGAAAGAGGGCGTACATAACAGTCCCACTCTTCAACGGTCCTTCGTCCGGCATGTCATCCTTACGTATTCTCATTTCGTGACATATCTTGGACATCGATGTCTGGTCAAGTGACATTCCATATCCATGCCATAGTTTGTGCGCACGTCGCCATTGGAAACGCATCGCTTGCCCGATCATCGTGACACCTTCGTGCATATTCTTCAGTAGATGCCACGAGACATCTGCACCAGCGGGCAGTTCTCGTTCCCGACCTGCTTCCGTTGCGATCGCCTGCATTCGTCGGAATATCTCAATGGTGCAGTGTACGTCGTTGGCTGCGTCTTTTGCTGACGTTAGCCCCACGGTGATATGTTATCGGCAGAACCACAACTCACACTCTTTTTGTAGTTCGGTAAGCTCGGGTGTTTCCCAGTTACTGGTACGCTCGTCGCCCTTTACTAGGTGTTTCCCGGTATACGTTGCTGCTAGCTGCATAGGACGTTACATCGAGTCAAGGACTGCCGAAAGACATAGGACGCACCTTGGCGAGACTGATAATTTTGCGCTTTATGGTATGTGAGGGATCCCAGGCGGCAGCGATAACCCCAAGTTCGAGCATATTCCTTGAAAGAATGCCGTAGTCGCGGAAAAGCTTCTTTGCGTCATCTACGTGGCGTTAGCAACGTTGCCAGCAATGTAGGCCAGACGACGTACTTAATATGTTGGCACCTAGCTTTGGGATATTCGGGTCTTCGATAAGCTCCTGCCCAGGGGGGGAATCCAGTCAATTTTCCTGCTGGACTACGCCTTCCAGTAACATACCTGCAATCTTTTCGGAAAACCTATTCCACAATATATATAAGTCAGGAGAAGAGATAAAAGCTCCAAGACACGTACGCGACATCTGACTTAGATGAATTACGAGTATCAGTCCATTTGAATCTGCAACTTGGATCACGGCCGTCCTTCGTTCTTTCGCGTATCGATTCCTAGAAAAGCACCACTCCATATCAAACGCCAAAGGCCCTCGCTTCAGTCCTCCAATGAGATCATCTGCTTCTTCCGCGTCGCGTGTATACACGACGCAGGGGTAAGGTTTCGGATAGTCTTTGTATGAGTATACTGGGAGATTGGTGAAATCGGGTTCTGTCTCAACAACCGAGGTTGAGATGCTAGTTTCCGTCTCGACAGCCGAGATAGATTGGGCAGTCTGCGTCGTCGCTGAAGAAGATGAAGCTGACTTGCTCAAGCTTCGAGGCTTCGTTGAAGAATTGACTGTCGCTGTCACAGTGGATGCTTTTGTCGACGTAGAAACTGAAGATACGGTCGCAGGTATCGTACGAGAACGAGTGACGGTTCGTTTATAAGCTGAGATCGTCGACGAACTTTCCATGGCTTTCTGAAGGAATAGCGGATCTAGCCTGTAATACACGATTAGAGGACAAGACAAGATATAAAGAGGATAATGATACGAACGACTTCAATACATGTTCGTTGTTAACGTTAACGTCTTTGACACCTGTGACAGATTTCTCGCTTGAGGGGCGGCTGTCAACCATTGGTTTCCCTCTTCCCTTCCCCTTTCTCTTTGATGGCGTGGGCACCGGAAATGGGCCCAGGACCTCGATATCGCTGTCTGCCTCGTCCTGATCCGCGCGAGTTGTGGGCGTTGAGTAGTGAATTTTCGAAGACATAGCAGGATGTGGAAGCATGACTGGACTTCTTGCAGGTTGTGCGCGTGAACGAGCAGGAGAGGTACGCAGGTACTTATGTACGTGATACATGAATTCTCCCAGCCTCGGGATGGCTGGAAGTTTGCAGTCTGAAGGAGACGTGAACAAGCTGGATCGTCGCGTGGTCACGTGTTTTGACATACCTGGTCAGACTGAATGCATGCACAAGCTTACGACAACAAGCGCTTACATGTATACGCTCATTCCATCATTCATGACCATTCTACCTCAAACACTATCGACATCCCTCAAGTCTGACGCTCGCACGATCTGCCTGACCTCAATGCATGCGAAACCTCGATGCCATCCCGTGTCGCCGTTCAAATCAACATCGTAGAGGGAGCAAGTGAGTGCCGTGTCGATTCGATTCTCCCATCCAAAGCCTCGGCCGCCCAGTTGAGCTCGAGCAATGAATGCACATCGCACATACATATGCACACCGTAGCACCTCTACGTCCCCGTTGATCGTGGATTTGACCAGACTTATGTACGATGCGAGGTCTTCGTTTACACCATCGAGCGAAAAACATGATCCACATCTCCTTACCCTCTCTACTTTCCCATGCCTATCTACCCGTATGGCGTGTCTTGTCCAGTGCCTAGCACCTCCAATCCTAGCATCATTCCTATCGTTTTGACGCATCTCCCCGTCGCCGTCGCGTTGTCGCGTTTGTCATGCGTCCCATGTAATTTTGTTTCCCTTCCCTGCATATCTGGTGGCTGAGAGGTCGGGTATCCATCTAGTTTTGGATATCAAATCATACCATGGCTCATACGCCAGTACCCCAAAGCAGTGTCCCAGCCAGCCAACGATTTTCCGCAGCTGAGCGTCCTGAATTAAGTATTCCAGCCTTGCCATCCACTGGCGTAACGATTTAATTGATAGTCCGATAGCGTTTCTCAGCGGCGGGGATCAATTTAGAGCACTTTACGTCGTCGTTCTTCCTGAGATCGATAATGATCGGTATGTCTTCTTTCTTTCGAATGTTCAGTACGTATACAACGGCGAATGCTTATATGCTTCTAAAGGTCTCCTACTTTCGATAATATAGTCCTTGATTTCCAAACAACGGATTAGCCCACAATTCTACGCAGAAAATTTATCCCGAATCCAGTCGGTCCCCGGCTCGCAATCCCTACCTCACATACTAAATGCGTATCTCATCGCTGTTCGTATAAGGCGATTGTACAAGACAATGTATAATTGTACACGTCGACGGCCCAAACCCAGCGCTATCAGTACAAAGCAAGATATATAAATTTTGTGATCTCACTGGCACTCTGACACACAGATAACTGGCCCACTGTATTTGAATAGCGTCGATTGATGCCAAGTAGGGAACGCTGCACAGTGATACGTTGGCATTCTACGCCCGTCTTGCTCAGGTGACGGCGATGGCGATGGCGATGGCGATGGCGAGGCACTGGTCGCAAACGGCAATGCGACGATAATCAAATGGTTCGGGCGCAGATGAACTGCAGGTGTTGCCCAAGCTGCGGGAGGCTACGATCTAGGATATCTTGGACCCTTCGCTCCCAGCCGGCGGCTAGCCACGATTCCAATACGAGTACCATGCGTGAAAGGAACATGTGGTACCGGCGGGCAGGGGTTTGGAATAGACTGCCAGTGACAGATTCTCCCGGTCCTCGGGAGGACGTATTTGGATTTTAAGCTCGTAGGATTTGTGTATGCATATATACGAGCAGAGGACGAAGATTCGCCTCTTGGGCCTATCGACTCCCAAGATTCGACTAGCAAATGTGGTCCACGAATCCGAAAACGTCTAAATTTATAGTATTACTAAAAAAAAATGCATGTTGAACTCAATAATATTCGTGTATTTACATGCTGCTCTGCGCATTTGAGTGCATTTGAACCACTGCAAGATCTTGTGTCTCCGCTCCGAAGCCCTGGCCGCCAGTCACCTACAGATTTGGTTCGTACAGTGATTGAGTTCGAACTTTAGGCCGTGGAAAGTCAGTTGGGGTGGTAGGGTCGAGGACCTCACAGGCAGCCTCCTGCACCTTAAAGTTTCGACACACGATATTCACACGTTCTGGTCCATCCTCCTCGGCCCTGTGTCGTCTCTGTGATCAGGGCACCGCCATCGGTATCATCGTGCCATTGTCAGCACACAGGCCCTCAATTTCCGTAGCGCGCTTGAGATGACATATGTAGAGTACTAGTGTATCACTGTGTAGTGCCACTTAGTGGGAGGAGGATATTCGAAGGCTGAGCCCTGGGGAAGGCATGCATTGAAACATTTGTAGTCCTGTTCAAGAGCGGCGAGACGATTGAGATACCCGCGTGCTATGATTATCCCCTGCCTGGTGCAACGAACATAGCGATTGGATATTTCGCGGACGAGGTAGGGATCGTGGACCGAGGACAAATGGACCTTTGGGAGAGACGGTTCGTGGTAACGATGATCTGAGATGGAAATGCTTTTGTGTGTAAAGAGTCTCGGGGCGTACGCGTAATTGTCGAGTGGACGGATGATCACGACGGTGGTATGTGGGAGACAAACGTGGGTCAGCGCCAGCATCAATTAATGTTATTCGCGGGTTGGTACGGGGCTCAACTTGTCCGAAGGCTCTGGGATGGTGTAGGAGTCAAAGGCCACGAAGGCTGGTACCTTAGTGGAGACAGCCCATGACGCCACGGTGAACACTCCTAGATCTCTACTGCACACCATAACCACTGCAGCTCCAAATCCCGACGTATCTCATCACTTGTTTTCTCTGCAGATGCTGGCGATGATGCTGGGGATATGTCTGCGAGTCCCGTTCGCTCCTCTAGCTGATGCGGAGGTGACCATCTCGCCCTGGATGTCGAGCCCGAGCCCCTCGTTAGTTACTGCGGTACGTCTGGTCTGGTCGACGCGAGGGGTCGCCAGGGCGGGTATAGGGTGATGAGGCATTCGGTTGGCGACGGGAATGCTCCCAGGCGTGTGTCGCAATGTAGCCGTGGAACTTGAGCAGGGGCGGTAATCATAGCTAGGAGTAGTGCTAGGCTGGTAGGCACGGTTGTGAGGCGGATGGCTAGGTCTCGAACGGGAGAGAAGAGAGCAGTCGTATAGCGTGTGATGTGAGGGACTTGTCGATGTTGTCATGTTACAT
>JABAJV010000468.1:0-10286 GCA_018854895.1 Tricholoma furcatifolium
ACAAAACACGCTCCTAAATATGGATGTCAATTCATGTGACTTTCATGTGACTTCATCAAGATCAGTTCAACTTCAAACGCTCAAAGTTCCTTTGACTTGCCCTAAACCAATCATGTAATCATGCAATATTTAATCTTCATGACTTTCCTCCCTTGCTTCGTCTCTTCTTCTTCTCTGTCATTTATACACTGACTTTTTTGGAGGCAGGTGTCATGTTTCTTGAAGGTCCGTTATTGTTTACTATCTACTCTTATTTGATTCATCTCTACTTCAGCTTCCTCAATTTCTGACACATCATCAGGTGAGTGTTCATTTTGAGGCAGCAGCAGCAGTGCAGTTAACAATTTGTTAGACAGGAAGTAAACGACAGCATTACAGTACTTCAAAATCAGTATGTCCTTACCACACTCAATATGTATGAAGGCTAATTATTGGTTACTAGGTTTTCAGTTACGCTTGCAGAAGTCAGTAGCAGCTCTGTAGTTTAAATTAGTTATATCATTTTACTTGTTCTCTGTAGACACCACTAATAAAATTGTTTGGTCACCAAATTTCTTTCTTCAGATTTTAAAACACCTCAAAAAATCTACGAAACATTTAAATTGTATAATAGCTGTCTAGAACTTGCCAGCAATTGACAGAAATACTTGTAGTATACAGTGCTGGCTGGAACTGGTCAGTGGAGGTCCTGTCTGGCCAGCACTGGCCAGTAGTATACGTCGTCTGGTACCTCTGGAGCTCTGGCCAGCGCTGGCCAGAGCATGCCAGCACGTGCCAGGAACTTCCAGGCACATCAAACTTTGCTGATGAACGGTTTCGCCGGTAAGCTGCCTAATGGCACTCATCGACAGGGTGCTGATGCTGACTCTTGCGGGACAGGATACTTTACTTCCGAGGCACTCAGCGCCCTAAGCACAAGCCCGGAGGTGGATTCCATTTCGGAGGATGGTGTTGTCTACACTACGGACATTGTCACCCAGTACGCTATCCCCACGTCTGTTCAAAGTGTCTTTACCTCAGCAATGCCGCAGAACCAATGCTCCATGGGGACTCTCCCGATTGAGTGCTCAGTCTCCAGTAGTTGGCGATGTTTTGTATGTCTTCCTGTTCCTATATATAACCAAAAGCTTTTATTGATGTAATGTATAGCGGTCTCAACTACTCATATGCCTACGACTCTAGCGCAGGAAGTGGCTCGAACATCTACATCATTGGTGCGCTTTTATCATAAAAGAGTATGTCTCGGTTTGACTGAGCTGCACGTCCTAGATACCGGTAAGTAAAGTTTTCCGAGAATATTAAAAGAATTGAGTTTACTGCATGCTTCACGAAAAAGGTATCATGACGACCCATGTAAGTCCACTTTCACCTCTTGGCGAAATTTCTAAACTCATGCATATAGAACCAATTCGTCGATCGCGCTCGATGGGGTGCTGCATTCGGTGGTTATAGTAGCGCAGATGGAAATGGTCATGGGACGCATTGCGCGTAAGTGGTATCCCTGCGTCGAAATTCAAATTTTGTGTGTTTATCTGCGAGCCTTAAGTGGAATTGCTGCAGGAACGGACTACGGAGTAGCAAAGTTGGCTAATCTCATCGCGGTCAAAGTCCTCTCAGAGTAGGTACTTTAACAACATCAATTGCATTCTTACGCTAATATGTATGGAATTCTCTCTTCCACTCTCTAGTGCTGGTTCTGGATCTATAATCGACATGTATTATTCCGCTCCATGTATCGCTGAACTGATGCCTAACGAGTGTCGGTAGTATTTCAGGCATTGAATGGGTCTGCAACGACTCTCGCCAATCAGGACAAAACTCCGTCGCATCAATGTCATTTGGAGGAGTGTTCAATCCAGCGTTGAACAGAGCCGTGGAAAACGTGAATCCTTCATTTCTTCGACTCGTTCTTGAATTCGTCTTACAGCACAATCATAGTTAATCAGCGACTGCGGAGTCCATGCTGTCGTACGCTTTCCTTTTCTTCCTTCTTGGGTTAACACGAACCGTTTTACATCTAGGTTGCAGCGGGGAACAGTGCCACGTTAGCTGCACTTTACTCACCCGCAAGCGCTGAGGGTACGATCACCGTCGGCGCAAGCAACATTAACGATGAGTGGGCTACTTACTCCAACTATGGACTTGACGTCGCCTTGTTTGCTCCGGGATCGAATATCACAAGTTCTTACATTGGAAATCCCGATGTGAGTTTGCAGGCCATCCCTCCTACGTCTGCTGATTCGAATTTGTCGAAGTCCACCAAAGTCCTTTCCGGCACATCCATGGTACGACGTCAACCGGTCATTTTTCACGTTCTGATCAGCCTGACGATGCTCAGGCAACACCTCACGTTGCAGGGCTTGTTGCCTATCTGATGTCCCTTCAGGGAAATACAAGTCCAAAGGATATGAGAGACACTGTTCGGAATTTGGCACAACAGGATGCATTGGGGAAAATGCGTATGTCAAGTGACATGTTACTTCAACACCCTTATCACTCACCCATACCGCTCACTAGCGCTTGCAACGGAAAACCTTCTGGCTCAAAACGGACTTACGGCCGGAGATGATGTTTAAGTCCCATAATTTTTTCATACTCTATTATAATTAGTGCTTGGACTAGTTGGATCTCAATACAATCATTTCAAAATTCATAACCGGCTGCCCACTACGTCCTATATTCTTAAATCCAATTTGTTCTGCCCATGTCGTTGTTGAAGCAGTGGCCCATTGTAGCACATGTATAATTTAACTCGAATTAAAAGATGGAGCAACAGTATCTTTCACTTCTCTTACGCACCACTTTCTGGGCAGGACGACATGAACACTAGTCTTCTCAACTTAAGTAGGGGTCATTGTTCTTGCAAGTAGATGCTTAAACTGTTTACACGTATCGAAGATTTATTCTTGCACAAACGAGACACTCGGGCAGGGTCCATAGTTCACTCCACTTGAGACATTATTATCGGTTTTGCGAAAATTGCCATGTATTATCACGGAAGCTCACCTTCTTCTTCAATCCATTTGGTTGTTCCATCACGCTCGAGTCCAAGTGTTGAGCCGTTCGCAACAAGCACAAGACCCTGGTGTACGATGCTTAAATGGGTTGAGCGGGGTTAGATGCAGCCGTGGAAGGCGAACTTGTGATGAGATACAGACGTGTAAGTCAGAGGATCATCACCATTGCCCCAGATGCGCCAGCTTGCTGGACCTCCTTCATCGCTGAAGACAATGTTGCCGTCATCAACGTTGAGGTACTTCGTCCAGTTTGCGCTAATAATCCAAGACTGATCTGTACCAGGTAAACGCCTGATAATCCACTGAAAGAGGATGAATATTTCTGACATAGAAGGTCCGAGTCTGAGGTAGCTCACTTTATATCCCGATCCAAAAGGAGAGGCATTCAGGATAGCTAAAAAATGTCGCTGGACTATGTCTGGATAGAGGAGAGCTATATTCACTCACGTTGAAGGCTATCCCCAGCAATGATAACGCCTAGGTATTTGCCCTCGGTTGTCTTCAAGAGAACAGGCATCGAGAAGTCAATGTGTCTGTATGAGTCCAGTAGTCTAAGGATAAGACTTTATAGGCGTCTTACAGGGGGGATTCACTCTGCTCAGGTCGGATGAAGATTGAAGGTTGAGTCAGTCTGGCTACATCTCGAAGCAAAGAAGATCAACGTAAGCCAGCTGGTGACCTCGATATACTCTCCTGAGAAGAAAATGCAACGCTCCACGTTATCCAAGTTGTTCATTTGGGTATGCCATTACGAGCGCAGCATGATCATATCGTAGTTTTTGGGTTGCGCTGGAGAAGAAATTCTGATGTACAGGTTTGAGGTAAAGGATAACGCAATAGAAGCGTAAGCTAAAAGATGGTCCACCGTTCGTTTTGCGGCTTTACAGGGAACACCTTGGAAGTCTGGAGAGAGCTGGAGAGAGGAGTTGCCGCGTTAAAAACCCCTGACCATTGCAACTTATCTCGATCTTATCTGATCTTCTAGATCCTTGGGACATATCCGGACCGGCCATTCCCATCGCTTCGATTTCCCATGTTATGAATGATCCTTTTCCTCCAAGATCGTCATGGCGGGAAGGGCCCTTCTCAACGCCTTTGAAGCAAATAAGCCAGCGTTTGGTGTGTGGCTGACGTCGGGAGGACTATTTCAAGCCCGCACAGTCTCCCAAGCCTCTCCGCACCTCTCATGGGTTGTAATCGACTGCGAACATGGCATCATACCTCTCGTGCCAGGCGCGGCGGAAAATGTCGCCGCGATCCACGGTGCAGTGCCGAAAGATGGCCCAAGTGCTCTAGTTCGCATCCCTGCAACGGGAGTCTCAGGAAGTACAAGTTGGCAGATCAAGTATGCTCTTGATGCTGGTGCGCGTGGCGTGATAGTTCCAATGGTACGCCCTCCTTATCCTCTTTTCAATACAAGCATCACTGATGGCCTTCGACTCTAGATCTCCACACCTGAGCGAGCTCGAGAAGTGGTCGCTGACAGCCGATTCCCTCCGGTCGGACGACGAGGATTCGGTTCCCCTTACACACACGGAAACTGGGGCGTCAGCGTCCCAGAATATCTCAACACAGCAAACGATAATATTTCGGTCATGGTACAGATTGAAACCGAAGAAGCTGTTCGCAATGTCAACGAGATCGCTGCCGTCGAGGGAATCGGTGAGCATTGACAGCGGAGCATTCCCACTCCTAATCATATCCAGTATAGATGTTCTATTCATTGGCCCATACGATCTGTCAATTTCGCTGGGATACCCTACGCCTAACCCTGATCCACATCCAGATGTAGAACGGATTGTTCAGAGAATTCTACAGGCCGCTCATGGAGCTGGGAAGAAATGGTGTGCCGCTGCGCCTTCTGGTTCCTTTCATCTAGGTTGCTTATGTGATTTAGCGCTATTTATTGCTCCTCGGGAACTCAGGCGGCGAAACGAGCAGCGGAGGGCTTTGATATGGTGACGTTTTTCATCATCTGGTCTCACGCAAAAGTTAACGGAGATAATTCTTAGGTCAACGTAACGTCAGATGTAGCTGCGCTTTCTGAAGGGATAGCACAGAACCTTGCTGCTACTGTCCAGTAATTTTAAATCTTAGCCCTCTGTCACCGGACATTCCCTTTCCATGTGCTCCTCGGCATCTTGTTGTACTATCGCACGATACAAATAGGAATAAATGTTCTAACAATAGGATGCGAACACACACAAGGAGACAGAAATACTGATGAAAAATGGGATATTCAATTAGCAAGCGAAGAGCTGTCGGTAAGCACAGCTGCAGCAAGATTGCTAGCGATGGCACCTGAGAGTGCCTCTACATCAGTTGTGACACTAATCTGAGAAACATTTGGTATATGTTGCTCCATTAGATAGAGAAAGAGTGGTAATCTCACCATGTCGAAGCCTTCAGCCACCCTTTTCGCCGCCTGTGCCCCTGAAGAGCAGTACATCACACTGAAGGAAAAGCAGTGAGGTATAATGCAGGAAGGTATGTTTAGGTGGAAGTACCGTACCACTTCTTGCCAGCGCGGTGGGTTGCCGCAAGTACACGCTGAATGATCTTCTCAACCTCAGGATGTGGATCGGGATTAGGTACGGGGTATCCCAAAGAGACTGAGAGATCGTAAGGTCCCACAAGGAGAGCATCTTCAGCGAGACGTGAGTAGGTATTGCATTAACATTCAGTGCAAGAAAGCGATACCGATTCCATCGACAGAAGCAATGTCCTCAACATTCTCAGCGCCCTCCTTGTTCTCGATCTGCACAATGACCAAAATATTCTCATTTGCAGTTTCGAGATACTCGAAGGGATTGATGCCCCAGTTACCAGGGCCGTAAAGCGATCCGAACCCGCGCCGTCCGACAGGAGGGAAGCGACTCTCTGCAGCGATTTCACGGGCCTTCTCAGCGGTGTAGATCTGCAATAACTCTCAATTAAAAGAGGCACGCTACAACGATATTTGATGCGCACCATGGGTACAATGACGCCGCGTGCGCCTGCATCAAGAGCGTACTTGATTTGCCAGCTCGTGCTTGTTGACACACCAGTCGCTGGAATTCTGACGAGAGCACTAGGTCCGTCGTTGTTAGGGACTGCGCCGTGAATCGCAGAGAGACTCTCGGCGACACCGGGGACCAGAGGAACGAGCCCATGCTCACAATCTATGAGACGAACGAAACATGAGGAGAAGCCTGTGCCATGGTACGAGCATGGAAGACCCCTGGTGAAGTCAACCATACGCCGAAGGCAGACTTGTTCGCCTTGAAGGCGTTCAAAAGAGATTGTCCTGACATAAGTACTAGAGCTTTACGGGAGATGGAATGAAGCTATGCATCCTTGACACTGATTAGTATATATATGTGGTGCCGAACCGAAGGGCACTCACGACTGCAAGTTGCAGTACAATCGAATAACCTATAACAGTTAGGATAATAAAGGTGGTTCGGGAATCGGAGACGAACTGGCATGATAGAGGATCAGAATCGCCTGGAGCATAGACAAGAAGAGTTAGAAAATACAGTACTCGCCAGCAACAAGTCCCGAATCGATCTCAATTATCATACAACGTACATCTACGTACAACGACATCAGCAAAACTAAATCGCTAGCCTGAAGTTCGCATTGATTGATATGTCACAAAAGACTTATGTTCAAATCAGCAAAGAGATGATATGATATGAAAGAGGGACTTCTGTACATGTGCACATCAGTCACATTTCTACTCAACTAATTCCTTCAGCATACCCAGGTCCTGTTACGACTCAAAACCGTTCAGCTGGAAATCATTCGATATATTTGAAAGTGCACACTAGATCATTCAGGTGTTGTCGGAGACACAGCTGTAGCAAGGATGCCAGAAATGGCATCTGACAGTGCTTCAACATCAATTGCAACTATAATCTAAGTGAGGCGCTCAGTATACTATTCCATCGCAGATATAAAAGGTGTTCACCATGTCAAACCCTTCAGCTGCACGCTTTGCCGCTTGTGGCCCGGACGGGGCATACACAACACTGGAAGAAAGCAATAAGTCGTAAGTACACTAGGAAGGTGAGAGTGCAAAGATTCTAGTATACCTCTTCTTGCCAGCGCGGTGGCATGCCTCAAGTACACGCTGAGTAATCTTCTCGACCTCAGGATGGAGATCAGGATCGGGCACGGCATATCCCAAAGCGACTGAGAGGTCGTACGGTCCTACGAGAAGAGCGTCTACACCGAAACATAAGCCTTACCATTCTTACCATTCAGTACAAAGGAACATTTTACCAATTCCGTTTACTGCAGCAATTTCCCCTACATTTTCAACCCCTTCCTTATTCTCGATCTGCGCTATGACCGATATATTGTCATTTGCAGTTTCGAGGTACTCGAAGGGATTGATGCCCCAGTTGCCAGGCCCATACAAGGATCCGAACCCACGTCGTCCGATAGGAGGGAAGCGGCTCTCTGCTGCTATTTCCCGAGCCTTCTCGGCCGTGGAAACCTGACAATCCAACCGTTATTACTGATGTTAAACAGACACAAAGAATATGTACCATCGGCACAATGACACCGCGTGCTCCAGCATCAAGAGCGTATTTAATTTGCCAGCTCGTGCTTGTTGATACGCCAGTCGCCGGAATCCTTACCAAAGCACTTGGACCGTTGTTGTTGGCTGCGCTATGGATCCCAGAGATGCTCTCAGCGGCGCCAGGGACCAGCGGAACGAGACCATGCTCGCAATCAACAACGACGAACGAAGTATGAGGAGAAGCCTGTGCCATAGTACGAGCATGGAATATGCCCGGGTAGCTCAACCATACGCCGAAAGCAGGCTTATTCGCCTTGAAGGCGTTCAAAAGAGCTCGTCCTGCCATGTAGAACCAGGGTGACAGGATTAAATCGTGGCCCATGCTAGTTAATATATAGGAGATATCACCGGTCCGAGGGAGAGCACACCAAGTTACTTACAAAAGTTAGAATGAGATGTGGCTTCGGTCACCGGAAACGAATTTGATCACGATTCACACACCAATGTGAATCGAGGGACTAAGAGCGGTTTAATTAGAAAGACGACCGATGTTTGCCATTAAAAGAAGAGACAGCATTTTGGGCTCAGGAAAAGAACTTTAAGAAGGTTCAACGCGGTGGCACGCGTGGCAGGTGATTGTTGCAAAGGTGATAACCAAACATGTCATACTTAATCAGCAGATAAGATGGACACAACCCCTCTCGTTCTCACACTGTGAGCTTCATCTTTGACGCAACTTTGACGAAACTGGTCTTATAAACTGTTTAGAAGTCAAATCCACCTGAGATTTGTCTCCATTTCGCATCCGTTGAAGAAGGACACGTTCAACAATTGCCTTTGATTCTGCCGATGTGAACTTTCAGGTGAAAAAATCTACGCGTTTGCCATGACTCTATACCGAACCAGGTCTTCGGTCTCGATTCCAGCAGCTCTGTAGATATTGATAGGACTTTAATTGTCGCACGACATGTGCAACATCGGTGCATGATGAAGTTGAAATTGAGTTACCAACATATAGAGCATTATATTTATGGGTCGTGGTTTCAACCAAGTTTCAACTCTCAGCGATATGGTTAATAGTTACACAGGCACAGGTCAATGTTTCACGAATTCTACGGTACAAAATACATTCATCAGTCATTCATACTCAGCCAATCACCTCAGCATGGCGAAGCAGATTTAGGCTTCGAGCGCTGCAACAGTTGTAGTGAACTTGCTCTTCAAGGTGCTTTTGAGCGACTCAGCCGCTGATACGTCGCTCGGCTACATACTTCGATGAGACTAGGAGATGGGACAAGATAGTAAGTGACGCACATCAGCATGAGAAATGATAGTGTCAGCCCAGGCGTCCCCCTTGGTGCCAAGATCTTTGACGTCTTTGATAACAAGAGGCAAGGCATTGCCATTTGTGGTGTTTTTGAACGAGGCCTTATGAGCAACTATCGTGTCGAGCACTTTTTCAGCTGCTGCGACGAGGCCTTGGGCAGCAGTCAAGTCGGTGTCACTTTCGCTCTTGGAGAACTTCGGTAGAGCCTAGGAAATTACAGCTGAGAATATCAACTATCTAGAAACAGAGAAACTTACGGCAATGGTCTGAGCGGATTTGTCCACGTCACCTTCCAACTTGACAGCTTCGATATGGATAGCCTGAGTATTCAACGAAATTAATGTCAAATCATGGGGTTCATCATGGTACTTACCCCGACCTGCTCGAGAGTTGGGTTGCTTGGGAGGTTTCCGACGCTGGTTGTGATACCATTGAGGCTGATGGACAAGCCATTTATACTATCAGAGACGGTGCTCAATGGGAGAGCAAGGCTTGCAATAACAAAAGAAGAGAAAGCAAAGAGGGAAGCAAAGTGCATGATTCAAGCTGTGATCGAGGTGTAAGTGCGATGGTTGTCGACTTGCTGGGTAACCAGACACTCACCACCTTTTATACCGTTTTTTAAAAATGATATTATTGAGCAAGAAGACTTTACATCCGCAACCGCAATCGAAGAACGAAACCACCGGTGGCTACGAGAGGACCTTTCCGCCATTCACATGCCATTAAGTGAGCATTAAGACCTTCGCAATAGTCTAGAATTGTTCATCCGACGTACAGAAGAACCTACGAGTACTCCTCACATCAATTAAAGCTCATAACCGTCCTTGATAGTCATGCGAAGGGATACTAAATTGCAATTAGAGATAGAAGCTGCCTTGAGCAGCGCAACCTCAACAAATTGTGGGGTGGTGATGTTACCTGGGTCTAAGAACTTCGAGAAAGCAGACCGTCATGAGTCATGACCACATCTTCCAGTCGGACGTTGACTCGCTCCGTGGGCTGCTAGTAGCTGTTACGTATACTACGCTGAGGTATCCTTTTAACGTTCTTCTCGACGACACGCAAGGGTGTTCCTCACCAAATTCGGGAATCGTTGAGCTTTACAGCGAGTCAACATTGTTGAGAAATACTAAGTTCTGACTAAGTTACTACCAAGCTCATATTGCACGGTGGTTACCATCGGAAGGTGATCCGGTCGGACTCGGAGGCTTTCGGTTCGATGATTATTAAGCAGTCTGTTTCTTTCCAGTTTTCCTTCATCTACAGTACCTCAACTTTGTCCTCGCCATAATCTGAGTTCTTTTTCGCCAAATACCCACTTTATAATGGGCGTAATGAGCTACAAGCCTCATACACTGATGGTGAAGTGGTTATCATGCTTGCCTTCCAAGTGGTTCAGCAAGCGGCAGGGGTTCGATTCCCCTTCAGT
>JABAJV010000469.1:0-10250 GCA_018854895.1 Tricholoma furcatifolium
TAGAATAGAGGCTGACCTCGCGTCAATTTCGAGAGAGATGCGTCGCCTTGAGATTCGGTCCATGGCCCCAACACATATAACTGAATATTTCACTCGTAAATAGCTCAAATATTATATATTAGTCCTTAATAAACCCTAGAAGTTCAAATATTAGTGCCTACGTATGACCCTATAACATCTCTACAACATCCCATACTCCCTCAAAACCCATAATTTTTCGCATCCACCGGAAGGTATGGGTTATGAGGGAGTCGACTGTATAACTAAAATAGGAACTGATTTTAACGTGACCCTCGGGCCGAGAGCCCAGCCCGTCAACGCGTCGTCATACTAGTACACAACACTTGGTCACTGATAATTCTGGTCCATGGAGCATGCACCATCTTGTTGTTGACCCCTAAAATTGTGCGTTTCGTGCTATACTAAATCACTCGCTGGCCGCAGTAATCACAGCCATCAGCAGTATAGAACGATGCTACAGCCGAATTATGCCAACCTACTACGATAACCTCAGCTTCAGCATTAATCCCACCTCGTCATGCTGCACATGACATACACGGCTTTCATTTGCGTAACGTATCATCTCGACATGCTATAGCTAGGATCAATAATATTATCATTGCGAATAACCTAGATGTAAATAAAGGTCGGCTAATTACTGTCTAAACTATGATAATGAGTCCTTCCTTCGTAAGTATTATAAGTCGACGAGCTTTAGTTTAATATAACTCCGATGAAAATTAATCTGTCCGTTCAATGCCAATCCCCAATCGATGCAGGTGGAACTGTGCTCTAATTTGAGGGA
Organism: Tricholoma furcatifolium; assembly: GCA_018854895.1. Classification (NCBI taxonomy): domain Eukaryota; kingdom Fungi; phylum Basidiomycota; class Agaricomycetes; order Agaricales; family Tricholomataceae; genus Tricholoma; species Tricholoma furcatifolium. The sequence continues at coordinate 806 of JABAJV010000469.1, forward strand.
TCCAGAAGGTTGGAATCAGGGTTTGCAGAGTCATAGATTGGACAAAGCTGATCCCACGAGGCTAGATGTCCAATACTCAATGATATGGAAACAGAACAGTTGAAATAACTTCCATACCTGGTTGGCTAGAGTTGGCGATTTTAGGACTATCCTCGGCGAAAACAATAGCCAGGCCACTGTTGAAATGTTTAGTTGATGCCTGAAATGTTCACGACATTCAGTTCTCACCGGTCCAAGTGAAAGTCAATATGACTACAAAACCGCGGTTAATTGCGAAAGCGGAAGATTACAATTGGACATACCAGTGAAGAATCCAAGGACCAGCATTATCCGTCGTAAATCGAATTGTCACGTTGTCGCCTGCAACTCCGGTGGAAACAACATCTCGTTGAACCTGGGAAGCAAAGTGTCAGTTATAAGTAAGAGATAGGCGGCGATGCGTAATATGTACTGGATTCGCGTAATTATATATAGAGCTTCCAGCGCTTCGAACTACAGAAAAGGTGTGCTGCCGAAAAGGTGTCAGTACGAGGATCGAAAACTCAGGATAGAGTAACGTACCCCGTGTAAGTGAAATGGATGCTGTATGAAATGTGAATGCTAAAGGCCAAAAGCGTAATGAGATTATGCTCACCGGAGATCCAGGTGCACCACCAGGAATGGAGAGTTCAACCACCTTGTTGGGTGGCAGAGCAATGACGCTGCCTGAAGGGAGAAGTGACGACGGAGATGCACCATTAAGAATTTGGAGAAGAACAGGCACAGATGGTGGGTCAAACGAGAAACCATTTATTGAGAATCTCCCGCTTGTGGTATTAAGAGCTAAGGCAAGGTTCAGAGGAACATCCGCCCCTCCAGCAACTGGGAGACCCGGTGCAGCAGGATTGACGAGAGGGTGTAGATTAGATTCTAGAAGAGGATTCGAGTATGGTGATTGTGTCGTGTTGGGATCGGCTATAAGGGCGTTGGCGTAACGAAGAATGGCAGAATTCTGGCCAATGAATGTTGTGTTGAGGTTGTTGGGCTGAGCGCGTATCCAGTAATTCCCTATGGGCTGATTCGCACTGAGGACAAAGGAGTAACGTTGTCCAGCAAAAATTTGTAGTGAATTCACTGTAACTGGCTGAACGTTAACGCCGTCTGCCTCAATGACAGTCTACAAACGAAGTATTAGTTACAGAACAATCAGAATCGTGCGGTCGTACCATGTTGTGACCGTCGATGGAGAATACGTAATTGGGATCACACGAGAGTGAAACTAGACGGAAACGATAACGAAGGCCTTTGGTTACAGTAATCACAGAAAGAGGAGTGGCAGGGCCATTCACATAACGGCCTTTACCGTTAATCAATGTTGAATCTGGTTTTGTGATGAGGGGAAGCAAATGCGCCGGGGTATGATACCTTTTGAACGTGACGGTGAATATGATTACCAGTATGGTTTTCAGTCACATACCAATCTGCAAGGGTAATTACAGTATTGTCTTCGAAATCGTCAGGAAGGTGTGACAGTAAAATACGTTGAACGTACCATCGTCAACGTCATACCTGTGAGCTGAATAAGTCATCGATATCAAATATCAAGACGATTACACTTACATTGATTTATGGGGATCATGAGGATCATAAACAACGAACGGACCCCTCAGGCCATCGCAATATTGTGTTGCTAAATAGCGCGTAAGTTTTCATTCAATTACGGGCAATCAGAGAATCCTACAATAATGTGAATGGTACCAGAACGTTCCCGCTTGGTTTGGGACCTTGAAGGAATATTGAAACGAATGACCAGGTGTGATCGGACACTGAGCGACACCGACTGGGCCATCTGCCCAGGTTGAGTTCGATTGAAAAAGTCCATGCCAATGCTGTCGGAACGTATCAAATCGTGTATAATATCAAGGCGATTGCGAAAGAACTGACAATACTGGTAGCCTTCAACATCGTGTCATCGGTTAGAGAGTCGACGACGTTCAAATTAAACCTAGAACCCTGAAATTTGAAATTCGGAAGTTAACAAGTTGCTAAACGATGTCATAATCTCGTTGGACATCTTACCTTGGACCCTGTAATCAGAGGGGCAGGAAAGGTGCCCGATGCTGCGTTGGAACCAGCCAAGACTGCCCTAAAAATCCTTCAATACGACGTTCCTTATAGTCTAATTAATAAACTTACGATCGCGTGAAGCCATCGGGAGAAACATTTTTGTTCATGATGTGGAGGTTGGCATTGGGCCCAATGCTGCCATAAACAGCGGTTAAGAGGGAGAAGAAAATGGGCGTTAGGGAGCGCATAACTATGAAGGATAGCACATTGAAAACAAAATTTCCGAGAACTTTTATACCAGGATTGACAGTCTCTGGGCCAGGGATCGCCGCGTTTCGCCTCGTTGACAATGGATAGTAGCTCCTGAATATCATGCGGAACTGTATTAGACAAGAGACATCACGGCGTAAATCCGAACGTTGCCTCGCCGTGTATATGGGGGCGGACGTTCGAAGCTAGGGAATTGATGATGCCGGACAAGCATCTTGATTTAGAACTTGCAATGCAACGAACAGTCTGAAACTGGGGAACACTGAATACGTGGCTAATTGCGATATCATTTGATGCTTCATAGGAGCGTCGGTCCAGTCAGTGCCCAAGGAGGCGCAGAGTTCTTTAGTAAGAAGTCCTCAAGTTTACCAGATCACAAATAACATTATACTTTGAATCTACAAATAGTGTTAACACAGTCGACAATAGTTGTATCAGCACTCACAACGCGTGTAACACGTTGTGATCAGACCGGCGTTGAACACGAACACAGCATTTGTCAGTAGCGTCGCGTGCATAGCGAGATGAAACTACGTCGACCGCTGCATAGTCGTTTGCTGATCATTACACCGCTGAAAATGAAGATGGAGTTTATGAACCCATGATTTATAATTTATGGATTGTACATGTTTGGATAACAGTCTACTGCCAGGTTTCCTTTCTCGAATCTCCTTATTATAGACGCTGAAGAGAATCATTGTATGAGCATTTATAGGGCAGCACCAGTAGGATCTGTCAAGTTGTACGTTGGGCACAAGTTCTCCCAGGAGCCTGATCAGAATAGATTGGTGATGTGTACCAAATTTGAAATGAAAATGATGCTCACTGGGCGCGTCAATTTGAGAGATGGCAGGGACATCTTCTGCGAATACAATGGCAAGGCCGCTATAGAAATGCAGGTTAAGCCTGGGAATGAATTGCATTGCCTTTGACTTACATTTCTAGATGCCAATCAATGTGGCTGCACAACAATACATTAATGAATCAGTTATCAGCTCCGCAAAAGAGACGTGAAACAAGCGCACCAGTGCAGTATCCAAGGTCCAGCATTGTCTGTCCTGAATCGAATGGTGACGTTGTCGCCGGCCAGACCAGTGCTTACGACGTCACGTCGGACCTGATAAGAACAATTCAGAGATCTCCGAAAGGAAAGACTTTGGTTGCCGTCCACTTACAGGATTGACATAGTTGTAAGTTGAGCTATTCGCACTTCGAATAACGGAGAAAGCATGCTATTGGAGTGGTCAGTCTGTATGTCAGTATGATGATCACGAGATATGCATACTCCGTGTAAATGGAAAGGGTGCTAATAGCCATGTCGTCAGCGTGATATTCGTTGATGTCGGGATGGACGCAACTTACAGGAGCACCGATTGTTCCTCCAGGAACAGTAAGTTCGACAACTTTGTTGGGTGGAAGGGTATAGACACTTCCAGCGGGAAGGAGTGATGCGGCAGTAGAAGCACCGCTCATGATCTGCAGGAGTACAGGAAGGTTCGTTGGTGGGACGAACTGCGCTCCATTGACAGCAAAAGTGAGAGTGGTCAAATTGAAGGTGATGACGAGGTTCAATGCAACATCAGCACCTCCTGGATAGGGCAGTCCGAGCTCCGAGGAGTTGACAAGCGGTTGGAGATTCTGTTCGTACAACGGGTTGACTAAACTCGAATTGGTAGTGGGATCCGCGATAGGTGCACCAGCGTAACGAAGAATGGCGGAGTCCAAGCCACCGTCGAAAGATGTTGGTCCCGAACTGGGCAACGCGCGGACCCAATAGTTTCCAACAGGTTGATTAGCGGTCAGAACAGCTGAGTATCGCTGACCAGCGTAGATTTGGAAAGAATCTACGACTAAAGGTTGCACATTTTGACCATCAACTTCAATGATGGTCTAATATATCTGTTAGAAGATGCACAAATGACATATTCGAAGACATACCAGGGTGTGATTATCAATGGAGAAGACAAAGTTGGGATCGCATGATACGGATACAACACGGAAGCGATAGCGCTTGCCAGGTATAACGTTGATGATAGAAAGTGGGCTTGCTGGGCCATCGATATAACGTCCAAGTCCATTAATAAGGATAGCATCGGGAGTAGGGACGAGGCCAGCAGATGGAGCAGGGACATGGTACCTTTACAATCGAAAAAATTCAGTCCCATGTCAATGCACAAGATTTGGGTCCCATCTCACCAGTCGGCCAACGTGATGACAGTCTCATCTGAACAAAGAACGATCAAGTCAATCGAAGGCGCGTATGGTGAGAATCAAAAGTTCATACCATTGTCAATGTCATATCTGATAAGATTCGTTCAGATTCCAGAAAAGCAGAAGATGAAACGGAAACCTCACAGGTGCTGGTTAGGATCATTGGGGTCATATACGACGAACACACCTCGGAGACCATCGCAGTATTGGGTGGCTAATAGGTATGTTAGGGGTGTAGCAAATGCGACAAGACAAAGGACTTGCAAAGATGAGAGTGGTACCAGAACGTTCCCGCCTGGTTCGCTGCGGTAAATTGGTACAGGAAAGAGTCGCCAGGGACGATAGGACACTGTGAGACACCAACAGGTCCATCCATGTATTGAGTGCCATTTTGGAAAAGGCCGTGCCAGTGCTACAGAGCCGTGATGTTCATAAGTATAGCTAATCCAGAGATCAACACATACGATGCTTGTGGCGCGCAACATGGAGGTGTTTGTCAGTTGATCGATGACGTTGAGATTGAAGGTATCTCCCTAAATGAAACCATGAGAACGAAGTCCCAAGACCTGATCGATTGAAATTACCTTGTTGCCAGTGATAAGAGGGCCAGGGAAACCTGCATTAGAAGGAGTACCTCCTGCTAATACGCCTCTAAGAGTAGAATGTCAACAAAAGGAGGAAGGAAAGAATGGGCAGAGACGTACGATCTGTTGAAGCCATCGGGCGATATGAAGTCGTTCACAATGTAGAGATTCGTGTTGGGACCGATAGAGGCGTAAGTGCCCGAGAGAAGAGAGAACAACAGCGCGGCATAGGAACGCATGCTGACGCGCGAGAAATCGACCAAAGCCGTTGTAGAATCGAAATCGCAAAGTAGCTTGGTCTTTATAATCTTCTGCATAACCGTATTGGGCACTTGCGTTTGCGATTTCTTCCGGACAATCGGATGGAGAGAGTACCTTGAGAATGAAAATCACGTCAAAGGTACACAACCATGAGAACAGTACATGCGGTACCAGTAGACAACGAAAGGCCGGATTCAGATGAAGAATTTGATTTGCGCAATATCTGAGGGCGATCATGTCTGGACGTCCTAGTGGGGCTCATCGTGACATCGCATGGACCAGTAAAAGCAATTGGATCCGCGGTTGGAGGCCATGGAATTCTCGAAGTTACAATGTTTTCAGGAGAGTTTTTTGATGGGAAGGGGAGATCCCCAACTTGACAGAGTTAAAAGGTCGGACCTTTGTCAAGAAAACGCTCCCAATTACAAGCGCAATGATTTTCCCTACATCTCTCGTCGTTGTATGCGTCTTCGCTCTGGTGAACATGGTAAGTTGTATCACTTGCCCCCTGAGTAAATGGATTACTCATGCTCATGCGTATTTTAAAGGTCGGAGCACAAAGTGTCGTCACCGCCGAGCGAGTCTACCACACCTTTGTCCAAGAAGCTCCGTACTTCGTGGACAAAACAACCACTATAGTTTACACGTTAGTTCTTACCCTTCATCATCGAATGCCACATACTAAAGCGAGGGATAGTCAAACACCCGTTCCCACCCAAACTGCTTCCCAGTCCTAATTTGTCGGAGGGAATTAGGGAGGCATTTGAAAGAATAAAGGCTTATACTTTCAGTTATCCACGATGTCACGGCTCGACAGAGGCAAATTGCCAACCAGTGCCAATCTGTAGCTACAATATTTCTAAATACGAATCGTTAACACCTCCATTTGCGATGAAAAAAACTCTGCTTACTATTGGACAACCAATGTCAACCGCTGTCAATTGCCAAAGGCAACACAAGTCCTTGGAAATATCGAAACTGGATTTGAGGGTGTTGATGTGAAGTTTCGACGGGAAGGCCCTACGGTTAGCTCAATTCTCGACTTAGCGACGTCTTGTGTCATCGATAATTTGGCTGTGGGAGGGAATTTTGCGTGAGTGTCAAGATGATGCATAGACAGATCGTGAGTGTTGAGTTGCGCATAACTTGCCTTGATTGATCGGCTACGAACGCGTCGGTCTGACCGCCAATGGAGAACAATGCATTTGACCATTATCTCGGTGCCGCCCGAACGTCGTGGGTTGTCAGTTCTGAAGCGTGTTCCTCTCGCTAGTGTTGATCCCGCGGTGTTGTGCGCTGTTCATGTGTGAGGAGATCTGTGAATCGTGATGTCCATGAAGCGATGGGAATTTCACAAAATGGCAGGGTGCCTAACACATAACAGTGTGCCGCATTTGTTCTGGGGAACGAATTTTGAAGAATGCCTATCTTATCTCTCTTCTTTGAAGAACTGTCCATGTGCAAGTCTCGTTGAATGGTGTTGTTACTAAGGTGGTTCAAATCAATCTGGATAAGACAATTACTTATCCAACTGGGCTAGATGGAACATATGGGTTTTACCATTGTGCCTTACTAGACGACAGGAAATGACAGGCACGAATGAAGCACAGACAAGGAAGGAGGTGAGAGCATATGTCGCAAACATTTTTGACGATGTGATCAATTGATGCTTTGATGGACCGTCGACCAATCACCACGTGTTCATTAATCATTGCAAACGTTCATGTCTCCCACCCTCTTCATAACCCAGGTTTTCTTGTTTCTCGCAGCTGGGTGCAATTTCGTCGCTTTTCTATCTTTCGTGCCTTGACCTTTTTAACCCTTCTGACGAATCTAAGCATAATTCTCGAGGTCAGAATGGCAGCCTGGAACGTTGTCTTACTGGCAGGCGACGTGAAATAATATCCTTCTCTTTCGAGGGTCCTCACAGGACTTAATGTCAGACATGGAGAGGAAACTAAATTCTCGACAAGCCGGATCTTCCGGCCATAGTCACTAACCTCTCATACCTGACTTGACTAAGTTGGTAACTTCATTGGTCACATTTCATCGGAACTTTGCCGCGCGATAGGATCACTGTCTTTGCTGAAGGAAATGCCATTCAACAAACTCAGATTCGCTCAGCCTGGCGAGATCTTACGATTGTTTCATTCGGCATTGTTCCTTAGAAGTCAACGTTGACATCTGCAACTTCACTCAATGTGAGCAGCCTTACTGAAGGCGTGCTACCTCATGCAAATTGGACAATACAGCTAATTTATCGTGCTATCGATGATGCGCCCTAGCATCCTTGTTCATCGTTCCACCCTCTAAGCTCATTCTTTCAACAACTCTTCGGCACCGTGATATGACCCTGAATGCGAATCGTATGCACCTTCTCTGTCACTTTTTATCTTATTCACCACATCTCATCAATTTACAGCCATTTTTGTTATTGTGCCCACTTATTTTCCGCGTTTGAGCGTTAATGGGTTGCGATAAGGCCAATCCGTGGCTAAATGACACACATATCCAGAAACTTTTTCTAGTTGCCAGTGTCTGATACATCTCCATTTCTCCGAGTTCCGTTCAAGCTGGACGCACTTGGACTTTCTTTTTGAAGAATCAAGATTCTTGTCTCTCCCACATATATCGAGATTCGACACTGATTGGAGATATTGTGACCAAGCTCATCGTCAATGAAATCATCAAAGCACTTGTCGCATTGAATGCTAAAGGTATTTTGCTTATCGATTCATACGAGACAGGCCGGTTTGGCAATGGATGACGATTTCCTTTCAGTCATGATGTGTACTGTAAGCACGGATGTGGGAATAGTACCTGGGTCCAGCATTCCGCTCCTAAGCTGCAGCTCGGCGTAGCGGTTTACCGCAGTCCCCTCTACCGACAATCGTGTTTCTCCTTCAGCAAAGCTCAGCTCTCGTTCTGAACCTGATATGATACCACAGGAGCTGATTGACCATATCATTGACCAGGCACAGGGCGACTCGGCAACTTTGAAGAGCTGCGCACTGGTTTGTCACGCATGGCTTTCTCCCAGTCGTTCCCACTTATTTCATCACATATCTCTCAAACCCCCACATGCGACGCGGCGCTTTTTGGGATGGGGTCCAAAGAAGATGGCTTTACATTCCCTTCTTTCTACCATCAAAACCACGCCATCTATTGCCACTTATATCCATGAATTGGAGGTTGTGGAAGGCTTCGGAGACAAAGAATGGTTGAACAATGAGAACTTGGACCTTGTCAGCTTGTTGCTCTTGATGAAGCACGTTCGACGCTTCGAACTTTGCCACTCAACAGCAGCAGGTCGAATCGTATGGACATCCTTATCGCAAGGTTTGAGGAGCGCCATTCTTCAACTCCTTTCGTCATCAGCGCTATCCGATTTGAGACTGGAGAGAATAATTCTCAGCGCAGAGGAGCTCGGGCCGGTCCTTGCAAGCTCAACCAATCTACGCGCGCTTTACCTCGACCATGTGGCGGTCAACATTTCCACCCCACCGTATGGGAGCATCAGTCATATCCGCAGTCAATCACCTTTAGACACTTTGGTGCTAGGAGAGCGCACCTCCCTTCGACTCGTCGAATTTCTCTTACATTCCCCGCCATTATTCAACGTGACGCATCTCCATAACTTAAGTTTGTCTTTATCAGGCAACTTTAAAGAGTTCTCTTGTTTACTACAATCCATGCCATTTGTTGAGTCACTGGAAATACTCTTGCGATAGTAGGTTCTAACTTATTTTTCATATTTATGGATTATTAACACCACTTTCCCAGTCAGTCTCAAAGCCTATGAAAGCCTACCAGCCTCAGATCGTTTTGATCTTAGCCATAACCATTCGATTACTATGCTTTGCGTCAAAATTGATGTCCTCCAACAGCAAGATGATCCCCTTCCCTGGTTGAATGCACTGTTCTCGACCATAATCGCTCCTAACGACTTGCGCAGAGTCCACATCGTATACAGCGTTTACCTTCCTTCTCCCTACATGGATCGTTCTATGAACACAAAGGTGTTCTCTGCATGGGAAGATATTGACGCGACTTTGACGAGCCCAACTTTCAAG
>JABAJV010000470.1:0-10246 GCA_018854895.1 Tricholoma furcatifolium
TTCCATGTACCAAAAATCTATAACGTTCTTCAGGTTGAATAAAATAGTAATTGGCATACATTACACACCGAAGAAGTTGGATATTAGCTTTCTCTAGCTCCTCTTTGGACATTGGCCTGTCTGCGAAGGAATCGAGACTACCTTTAGCTATCACCACTTCTTTCCCAGATCCATCGTTCCTTTTCCTTTTCTTCTGAGTTGGAGTATGTTCATCATCGGAATCATCAATTGCCAGAGCCACAATCCCGCCTTTCTGCATCAGCAGCTGTAGCGCCTGTTTCCGTACATCTGCCGGTGCATTGGGACATGTTTCCTGTTTGGAGATATGTTTCAAACAACGATAATCACGATGTTCGATTGTTTGTGGGCCGGTGCAATATTTGCAAGACATCTGCCAACGTTTAGTCTTTGGATTTTGCTCACCGACCTTTGTAAAATGCTCCGTTATGAAGGCATCAGGAGTTCTTCCTCCCTTAGTCGACATTTGTGTGGTAGTTTTGTGTGGTAGAGGTGGATATTATTGTTTACTACAGTAAAATACATTCTTAACTACCAGGAACAAAAATCTACGTACCTGAGGATTTGCCACCTTTTGCCACCCCACCTAGCCTCGCGAGTTTTGCCAAGTCAGCGATCGCCAGGTGGCAATACCTGGCGTGGCAAAATGGCAATGTATTGCCATCAACTCTACCTTCCCTCCCTTGAAAAGGATCGAGAATGTCATCGAACCTCCCTACGGAGATGAGGTTGGATGAGAGAGTGGGCATATGAAGGGCTGATCTGAACACAAGTTGGGAGGTACGTCCGTTGTTCGTTACGGTCTTTTTGACTGTCCCTGCTCCCAGGATGCTAAACGTTCCGCCTTTGTTGGCAGCTATGCCTTGACGAGGGGATTCGTAGGCAGTGTATTCCGTGAACTCGCTGCGGCTAACGAAGCAATGGTCACTGGCGCCGGAATCCACGTAGGTGACAATCAGACTGCCAGTTGCCTTCAACGCAAAGGCCTGCGACGAGATCTCCACCTTAGAGAGGTAGTCTTCCAGGGGACTGGCGAGATCGCCATACACAGCAGCAGGAGAATACTGGGAATGAACATGGGCTGCCAGAGCATAAGTCACAGTTGCTCCTGCCTCATGCATGTCGACTAGATTTACTGAGGTAGTATTTTGTGCATTAGTGTTGGATGGATTGCCGCGACGCTTCCCAAAATTCGGGGAAAACTGGCCCTCCTTTCCATCACCAGGCCAGTAACAATTTTTGATCGTATGTCCTGTGCATTTACAGTTTTGGTTTATGCAGATTAGCGAGCTTCGAGGCCTAGATTTTGTGAGGAGGGCCGTGGTTGATGCTTTCTCGATGGACAATTGTTCCTTCAGGCAGTCCCAATGGACAGTGAGTCCCACGATAAGTTCAGCAGACATCTTGGTATACTGAACCATGGCTACAATGAAGTTCCAGGACTCTGGGAGTGACAAAATAATAATTGTGCAGAACTGCACATCGTTAATGGTCGCCCCCTTTTCAACCCCGATTTTCCATTTGAGCCTCAAGTCTCCAATGTGGTCGAGGAAGTTGTTGCCGTCTGCGAGCTTTGTGGCACAAAGTGTATTTTCAGCAGAGGCAGCACCGAGGTTGGATACAGTCATGTAAGTCTCTTTTAGTGTTTTCCAAATGTCTGCAGCCGTACCACTCATGCTGAGACCCAACCCGACAGGGTTCTTGGTGTTATAGACCATCAGCGTGAGTGCCCAGGCATTGTGGGCGCGCCACTCTTGGATGGATGGATTTGGGTCCCACCATTTGGTGGCAGCGGTGGCAGTAGTAGTAGGTTTGGCTCCCCCTTCAGGTGGGGTAGGGTGTTCGCAGGCTATACAGTCCGTTTAATATATAATCTTGACTGTAATTATCGCACAGACCTTTATATATAAAACCACTGTAGCCATAGTGTCACGTGATTTGGAGGTCCAGAAAAGCCTGCGTGGCAGCGCACCCACGCGCCCCCCAGCCTGCACACAGCGCACTCGGTGCTAGGCTGCGCCAGCGGGTTTGCGCGCTCAGGGTCGGGCGTGCATCATTGCTGAATAATGTCACACGACGGTCTATTTTTACTTCTTCCTTTGCATGCCCATACCCGCCTGCACCTCCTGTATCCGCCATCAATATATCATGCGCCCCTACAATTGTCTTCTACCCTTTTTTGATTCCTAGACTGTTTCGGTATGTTTTATTTTATGTTTTCGTTACTTTTTCTCGACAAATAATAAAATGTTTCTGTTGTCCCCTGCTCTGACGATTTCTCTGCATTTTTCATTATAAATATAATATAAAGTCCTATCCTTCTGATGTTTTATTTATTTTATGTTATCGTTATTTTTGTTTTCTGTTGTCGTTATTTTTTTTTCGCAACAATATTGATATTAATTCTATCGATTATTGAACAGTACAAAACATTACATTGTCTCAATATATACTACGGTAAGACTTCAAATATGATATACTTTACCTTTGCGCGCACTTCGCTGGTCTGGAAAGAATGGGTTAAACATAGAAAGTATTCAGAGAAAAAAAACATACCGTTTGTTCTCCTTTTGCCCCTTTCTCTTTTGCGGAACAACCGGCCGCCCATACGCATCCACGACCTGCACACCTTCTGCATCCAGAGTGAGAGTGGGAGCATCTCGAGGTCGAGCCCCCTTGCGAATGCGAGACCCGCGTCGGCCTTCCTCCACGGTCATGAGAACGCTCGGCTTCGTAGTGGTACGTTCGATGACAGGAGCGGTGAAAGGGCTGGGCTCGACTGTAGGACTGGGCTCGACAGGGCTGGGCTCAAGAGCAGGGCCGGGCTCAGTGACAGGGCCAGTGACAGGCTCCGCGGTGCTGTCGGGCGTAGGGTTCAAAACAAGGGCTGGCACTCTGGGACCGGTGTTAAAAAAGTCAAAGTAGCTGGACAACTCAGGAGAGAAAGAGAAGGGTGGTGGGTTTGCTGGAGAGGGAGGGTTGGAAGGCGTCATGTCAAAAAACATGTCGTCAGGGAAGATGAAGTCCGAACTGTCTGGACAGACAACCGGTCCGAACGGGAAGGCTTCCGACATTCCAGAAGGTTCGACGGCGGTTGCTGGTTGCTGGCCCAAAACTATTGGGGCAGGTGGTTCAAGCGTTGGTGACTCAGGTGCCTGTGAGGGCATCATATAGAGAATAGGATCGATATTGATATTGGGGTGACAGTCTCTTTCTAGAGTGGTTGAAAGCCCAGCTGAAGCAGCAAATTCTGGGACGAACGACACGTCAGGTGCCTTAGGAGATGTGATGGCTGCCGTTTTGGAAGGTGATGTGTCAGCTAATTTGGGAATCGACATATTTGATGGTCTTTCAGGAGTTAGCGAGGTTTGATGCTGGAACATGAGAGCCTGGGTATCCAGATCGCGTTGGGCTACAGGAAAATCAGATCAGCAAGCTAGTTACAAATGGAAAGATAGTCACGTACTGTAGCAAGACCTCACAAATGCAACGTAGGGCCCAACAAAATTTTCCTTGTATCCAACATGTGCTTGGGAAAAATTGTGGTCTAATTTGTTCGTGCCCGCGTGATGACTAGAAAAGGAGATGTCAAAAAGATTGACGAGAGGAATAATGACGGAAACGTGTACGCTACGCTACAGATTCGACCTCCATTCGTTGGATCTGGGCCGGCCGCTATCACCGAGCAATAGAATCCAGTGCGGTCCTGAATGGCATTACAAAATTTCACGAGGATGTTGGAAGGCACTGAAGCATGCTGCAATAGAAGTGATGAACATATCAGTCAAGTGTTCAGGGTCATAAAGGAAAAAAAAACCCACGCAGCCACTTGTGCAGGTGTTTGCGATATTGTAGTCTCTTCTGTAGCTCTGGTTTCAGCCTTGGTTCTCACTTTGGCCTCCTCAATCTCTGCATAAATCAACTGGCGAGAGGCCTCAGGCTCAGCGTCAAATGCAGCGCGAATATGCCGCTTGATGATCAGGAGCGATCTGTTCGCTGGAACGTTTGACGCGGCAAGCTCGGCCTTGACAAGAGGCTCAACCTTTTCTTTATAGTTGGTCTTGGACCAAAATTCGGATGCGTGGAGGGTTCGTTTCCCTTTTGACAGCTTATCTGCATCAAAAAACGCCAAGGCTGGGTTCTGGGTGAACTGTTTTCTCATTTTCTGGCTATTGTTATTGAACCACTGTCTAAGTTGCTGTGTCGCCTTTAATATATAACCAGCGGCTCCATCAGATGACACTTACTGACCTTTTTCTTTTCATGTATGGGGTTCTGTTTTGATTCCTCTGTCCCCTCCACAGGCTCTGGAAACCTCTGAAACCATTGATTCTCCATAAGAGGCCAAAACGCGTGTAGGGTTTTTTCTTTCTGATGTTCAAGAAAAAGGTCAAATTTCGAGTTGAGCCAATCGAGCTGATCGTCGTTGGCCCAACACTTTGGTCCCTTCCGCACATCTACAGGCTCATCAATACCTAAACCTTAGTTTGAACACCGGCGGCTTACCTGGATAGACTTGCCTGGCCACCCATCACACCCGCCGGCTCACGTTCCGACTGGCTCGGGTCATCCCGATCACCTGTACAGTCGATATTTTTAAATTTCAGTCGGAGAAAGTATGTGCCCATATAGATACCGGTTCTCAATCAGCTCACCGGCTTGCCCCTGCCCCACCATCCAAACTGAGTACTGATCGCAACAGATCTAACAATCTCATCATGCAAAACAAGTCCAACGATGCCAAGCCCAAGGAAAACAGGGTCATCACCCCGGAGTTCATGGCCCAGCTCATCGTAGCTCTGGAGTTACTCGGCGTAACTTTCACCCAATCTACTGGTAAGGTTTACTTTCTGATAAGCTGATTGTTTATGTATATAGCTAATTTCCTTTATGTAGATGATTTCGTTGTCATTCCCACTGTCGCTCTTTCTGAAGACTACAATGGTAAGTTCGTTTTCAGTCTGTATTTAACAGGACTAAGAGCTATTACAAGTTTCCACTTCTGATCTTGTCCCCCCCTGCCTGAAGTGCCGCATTCGCAAGCTCAGGCAGGAAGCCCCCACTGTTCCCAACACCCGCCCTTCCTCCCCAGCTGGGTCCCAGGAGCCTGTCGCGGCCGCTGTCGCCACCATTGAAGCCCAGGAGGATGACGCTTCTGAGCCCGCGACCAGTGCCGTCGCTACCCAGCCCAATGTCGCCGCCGTCCCGACCACTGCTGTCGCCGCTGCCCCTGTCCCGACCACTGCTGTCACCGCTGCACCTGTCCCGACCACTGCTGTCGCCGCTGCACCTGTCCCGACCACTGCTGTTGCCGTCCTGACCACTGCTGTCGCCGCTGCCCCCGTCCTGACCCCTGCCGTCGCCGCTGCCCCCGTCCAGACCAGTGCCGCCGCCATCACCAGTGCCGTCCAGACCAATGCTGTTGCCATCCAGACCAATGCCCCAGCGCAGACCAGCACTTCTGCCGCGTTCCCTCCCCCTGCCGCAAACGCACTCCTTGCGAACCCCGATGCTTGGTACATCGTTACCGTCGGTCGCGAGGTTGGTGTTTTTCAGGGATGGTATGCAATTTTTATTATTTCTATTTACTCAATGTACTGAAGTTTTCCTTAGGATGAATGTCCAGCCCTTGATCCTCAGGGTCTCCGGTGGTGGATGCAAGAGGTACCCCTCGAAGGCAGCCGCTCTCGCTGCCTTCGAGGCTGCGGTTGACCTTGGCTTGGTGGAAATCCGCGATTGATTCTAACCTCCCTCTATACCCGTGCCTGCCTACAATATTTTGATATCCTGTCATATTTCTTGACATCCCCCCCTATCTGTACATAATTACCCCTGCTATTGTGTTACTCAATCCGAACAGTTGTTGCCCCCATTTGCCTGAGTGACGACACAACTCGAAATTAAGAGTAATATACTTGAGTAAAGCCTTGAAGTTGTCTTACAGGCATAGTAAAGGAGCGTAGTGAATGTAATAAGGTAGCGAAAGGCTGAGGAGAAAATCTATTACAAGTCTACATAATGCTGACCCTTCAACCACTTCTGATACTCGAATTCCTGGTTTTGATGCTTGAGCTCGACGCTGTTTGGGTCAGCCATGCAATCACAGAGGACGTCAGAAATATAACTATTGATTGAACGAATGGGCCTGATAACTTCTTCGGTTCGCCTGAAGGCATCATCCACACCGTTGATATTGAGGATTGCGTTTTGGGTGTTCACGAGAGCCTGGGCGAGGGCATCATGCGTGTCTGCTGCAGTCTGTAGGCCGAGTTTGCATTGGATGATGGAATAGTCATGGTACAGGTTGTCGAGGTAGTTGAATGGTGCATCACCGACGACCGCCCGATGTTCATCAGCAACACCCTCTACTTTTTTCATCCAAAATGCCAAGTCTCGGCGTTCGCTACATAGTGTATTGTTAGCATGGCCATCATGTGTAAGAGCTGAAATGTTAATGTACCGTGAGCGAGAGTGATCGATTTCAGAAGGCGTTTGAACAGGCTTTCTCAAGGTTTGCCTGGGTAAAGGGTAAGGTTAGATGTATGGAACACAGTGGTTCTGCATCTGAGGACTCACTTTTTGGCTCCAGTCTTATATTTGGCTCTACGGCGTATATTGCTTTCAGATTTCCATCTAAGAATAGTCAGCTCTGCATAGAAATCTATCGTTTTTGGGGTCACGTACTTGTGATAGCTCCGGAGGCTCTTTGCTCTATTAGCCGCCAAGCGTTCCTCCGCCGAGTGATAGAGTTTGGGCTGACCCATTTGAGTAGAACGTTGTAGTAGCAAACAGGGGGGGAGTATATCATTCGATTTTGTGATGACTGGCTTTGACCAATTCCATTTTCGCTTGACCTTTATAACCACGATATCTATGCCGTTACTTGTTTCACAGTTAGTCAATAGGTAAGTACTAAAGTCGTTCTACCTGAAAAATCAAGAGCATAGGACGAGTGGAAATAGTTGCGATAGTGTCTATCTTTTGACGAGATTATCTCAGTTTGTTATCTTGATTGATTGATTTGATTGACCATCTGGCTGACTAAGTCGGTTCAACTATTTTCTCCAACCCTATCATTTGAAGTCAAGTCTGAGATATCGGTAACTATTCAGTGATCTAATGTGTATTTTTACACCACTGATCACATTGTATACTCATATGTAGATCGTAGAATGCGCAACAGGAAAATCCGGCTTGCTCGGCCTCCGCTCGAGAACGTCGGCATCTTTAAAGAGGGATGAAAGGAAACTCCAGAACATTCAGTGTTCCTCAAGTATCTT
Organism: Tricholoma furcatifolium; assembly: GCA_018854895.1. Classification (NCBI taxonomy): domain Eukaryota; kingdom Fungi; phylum Basidiomycota; class Agaricomycetes; order Agaricales; family Tricholomataceae; genus Tricholoma; species Tricholoma furcatifolium. The sequence continues at coordinate 7,299 of JABAJV010000470.1, forward strand.
GCCCTGTTGTACAGGCATGCACACTCCGAAGGGAGATCAAACCTATTCTGGGAACTTCTGTTCCCCGTGTGGTTTGACCGATTCCCTGTCATTCTTCTTGACGGCTTTCCCTATTGAACTTACCCGCCATCTCGAAATCAGCGCATTGCAGCACAGTCTTTCAGCTTAACAAACAACTCTTGAGGTTCCTGTGAATCCAGTAACCTTATCGACACCCTCCCCGAACGTGTCTCACACCTGGAACACGACAGACGATGTGGAGGCCTGCTTGAACCCCTCTGAAGGATCAGACTTGTTTTCTTTTGAGCGCATTGACCCTATTTACGAGGAAGACTTGATCAACACCTCCCTTGTCCCCTCAAAGCAGCTGCGAACTACTGCCATGGTACGCAAATATTTCTCCCTTGACATTTTTATTGACTTTTAGTTGAATGCAGGACCATCCACTTCTTACCTGGATGCCGGCTATCGATACTTACGTTCACGAAATGCTGCGCCACGAGGGGCTTGGTGGGGCTAGCCTTTACTGCAGTTTATCTACTGCTCATGATAGTAGAGCTCTCTATCGGTGTAAAGATTGCTTTACAACAGCCCTATTCTGCGCAAACTGCATTTGTCAGGCACATCTAGCTAATCCTCTCCATCGTGTGCAAGTAAGCTCTTTTAATATCACGTTTTTACATCATTCATTGACACATCTTAGGAGTGGAAAGGGGGTTGCTTCGTGCATACGGCACTGGTCAGGATTGGATTAGTCGTGCCTCTGGGCCATTCCGTGGGCGACCCTTGTCAGAACGCGGCCCCTGTTGAGATTGTAGTCCTGCACACCAATGGAATTCACAATGTATGCTTTGCTTTCTGTGACTGTGGGTGAGTTATGCCCCGGAACATTCAATTGCTTCGATCGCATCTCTTCCCTGCCACAACGATATACCCTCAAACTGCGGCAACCTTCGAGTTGTTGAATCACTTTCAATTGTTATCATTTATGTCCAAAGTTTCGGCTTTTGAGTACTATCAAACGTTAGCCCGCATGACTGACAATACAGACTGCATCATTCCACCGGTAAGCGAGCGAGCCTTTTCCTTACTGGAAGTTCTATTGATAGAAACCCATCAGGATCGTTATTCGGCATTTCTTAGGATGGTGAGAGAATGGCGTCATGTTAGAATGCTCAAGCGCGCTGGTAGAGGCCATGCAGTGTCCGGGGTGAAAGGGACAGCACCAGGCGAATGCACAGTGGTTTGTCCAGCTTGTCCATATCCCGGCATCAACCTACCATCAGACTACGAGCATGCTCCACCTGAGAAAGTGTGAGCCTTCCTCATGTCATCCTTTTTGGTTACTGATTCCCTGACAGATGGTTATATTCCCTTTTCGTTGGCATCGATGCCAATTTTCGGCTCAAACAGCTCAAGGTCTCTACTGAAGCGAACGATCGTGGCCTCAACAATGGATATGTCTTTTGCGTTGAGACAAACTGGTTCAACAAACACCTTCGCAACTATGGGGAAGTCATTAAGGACAATATCAGTACCTGCAATAATCACGATGCCATCAAATCTGCATTGATACGCAGAGGAAAAGGGATTGATGCTAGCGGGGTAGGAAAAACAGAATGCACTCGCCATGATATGAAATGGCCGGTATCTGTCGGTGATTTGCAGAAGAGAGAACGGTGCGTGTCATTTTTGCCACCCTTTTTCTATCATCTCATAGCCCTTCACAGCTACGTTAACATGGATTATTTTTTCTTATCCAGTATTGCACACAGTTCGCCACGTCGTATCGTCGTTTCATATGATATTGCATGTCAATGGGCACGGCACCTTCCCAGTCGAGCCTCAGTATACGCGGACAAAACTCTTAATAAGCAACAACTTGTGTATCTTGTACCAAAGTTTCATCTTCAGGCACATCGCTAAGAATGTTAAGTCCAATTTTCATTCAACTTTCTGCGACATGTGGGACGGACAGATGGCGAGGCACCTGAGCGGGGCTGGGCTGCTATCAATGCTGTTGCCAATAGTATGAAGGAGATGGGCCCGGGCTCCCGTCGCGACACCCTTGACGATCATTTCGGGGACTATAACTGGCGAAAAATTATGACATTTGGTGCGTGCTAATTTGATTCCTTCCAAAATTGTTGTTGAATTATTTGTGGAAGCCACAACGCTCCATCAAAAAGCAGAAGAAGCCCTCAAGTATCGAATAGACCAAACCCTCGCATTTGAGCAGTTCACGGCTGGGTTACCAGACAAGTACACGGAGCAATGGCGGCAGTTGGTCGAGGCATGGGAACGCGACGGAAATTCTTACAACCTGTTTGCTCCAAAGGTCGAAAGTGCGTACAAATTTATTTATATTGAGCTGTCAATTACTACTGAACTATTACACAGACATCTCCGAAAATGCCGTCTGCTTGGAGCTCGCCCTGGAAGATGAAGCTCGACTACTGACACCCTTGACCTCTGTCCTTCACGACGACGTTTCCCCCAGCCGGCTGATTGCACAAGGTCTCGAGCTTGAAGAACAGCAGTAAGTACAGCCTCCTGTTGTAACAAATACTTTTCATTGACATCTTCGGTACCAGGCGCATTCTTCGGCTCAATGTTTCAGAGCTCGGCAGCCATTCAACAGACCTTCAACGTTCAAAACTGATTGAACAGAGCAATCAACTTTTCCGCCGCATCGAGGCCTGGATGTCCATCCAGGTCTTATACTTGCCTCAAGTAGCAGCCATCCACACTCGAGCCGAATTTGCTGCTGCTGGAACAGACGAGATTCCCTCCGCAGCCACAGTCGAACTTTTTCTTCCCTCAACTCTCATTCAGCAGGCGGCCCCGTGTGACGAACAATACATTGAATATGAATGGCGCCTCCGGTTTGCACAGGCTCATGGCACTCTGCGTGAGATTCGCAGGACTATCATCACGTGTTCCCAAAT
>JABAJV010000471.1:0-10230 GCA_018854895.1 Tricholoma furcatifolium
CTTACTCTATTATAAACTGGTTCCTCATATGTGTTGCAGACCCGTTTGAGAAGCGTAGTTTTCCCAGCATTTGCTCTACCAATAACGAGGATTCGGAAGTAGGTATATTTGGCTCGGAGTTTCGCAGCTTCTTCCATTGATATTGCTACATCTGGAGCGGGATCGATTGGGGGCGCAGGATCATTTGAAGACACTGCTAGATCAGCATGTGCAACAGTATCAACTGGAGGTATAATGATGGGTGGGGGCAAGGGTGGGGGTGGAGGAATGGGCGCAAGCGCATCGACGGGTGGAGGCGCGGAAACAAGCGGGTCCACAGCCAGGACTGGAGGTAAATTCGAGCGGCTTTGGGGTCTCTTTGATCCACACCTGAACAACTTCTTGAGCCGTTTGGCAAGTCTTTGGGGCTCTTTGGTATTCAGGGTGCGTTCGTCAGCCATATCGATGAGAAGATGAAGAAGGCCTGTTACTTAAGCACCAAGGCTCCTTGCTTCTTTACGAGTCCACGGACGATCTGTCTAAGTCGATACGATCAAATGAAGACCTTCCCTGTCAGAACTCGTATATAACGGAAATAACAGACCATCGGGTCATCCGGGCCTCCTCCCGTTGTCCCACGGGCACTTAGCTAACTTCCCCATGTAATTAATGAATAAAAAACTTATGTTTGTTTTCGGGCACGCCGGCCGTTGTCTCCTCAGACATGTCGCCCAAGGTTGCTCCCGCAGTCCTACCCGCTGCTACCCGTTGGCTACCCGCGCAGTGCACGAAGTATTCTACCCGCAGTGTTGCTGTGTCTAAGGTCTTCTGTGAATCTTGGTGAGTTTTCCGCCCATTCTAGTGCTTTTGAATTGACATATTGGGATTTTGGGCTTCACGAAGACAGGGAATCGCGAGCTTTCTCCATGTATCTAAAGGCCCTCGGTTTGCAAACGGTCGCCTTCAGTACCCCAGCACTTGGGTACTCTCCGTCATGTCCTACCGAGGCCGACTCCGTGGCTATGATTCACCCTACGCACGCCCCTCTGTTCCGAGGGCCTCAACTCGCTCTGAGCGTAATCATTTCTACGACCTTCAAGTCGAATTGGACCGCCGCAACAGCAGTCAGTCTATGTCAACCTACGATGACTCCACTGGCGGCTGGGTCCCTTGGGTCAGGTGCGTACTCCGTATACTTCCACCCGTACTCATTTACTGACTGCACCCTTAGACCTTACCGACAGTACAAGAACGGAACGATGTCAGACGTCGCAGCCTCAGGCTTTCATCGAGTAGAGCCATATGACCACCCCATTTGCCCTCACACCCATCTCATCAAGAAACATCGAGAGATGCAGGTGCATCTGAACCAGCCGTATCGCATGAACCGCCACGTTGATTTCTTTCGTGCTACATCTCACGTTTGCCGTTTTACCGGTGAGTTTAAAACCGTGGCTGAATGAGAATGCAATTGACCCTACCGTAAAGTTGTAATTCCCCGCCTCAATGAGCCGTTGGTTACCCAGGATCCCGTCATGGTTGCCGAGCAGCTCAGTGCGTCCCTTTCACGCCAGCAGCGTAGGCCCTTACTTACCGTCCTTTGATAGGTATGGCGGATGATGAAGAAGCGGAAGCCGCTCGCGAACAGCTGAGCTGTAAGGTCCCCTCACACCTGCTGCCACCCTCTGCTTAACTGCGCTTTAGATGATCAAGACCATCTGCTGGCCCCGTTTTTTGCCCCTGATTCCGAGGATGAGGTCACTCAACTGCTTGCCCTTCAGAGCCAATCCCTGCCCACACCGCCTTCGTCAGCATCCAAAACCGTTGATAAATACCAGAAGTATCTGCGCGACGTCTTGATCAACCCCCGAGTTTCGCCCCTCATGTATCTGGACGCCCAAAACCGCGAAACCAACGTTATTCCGTACTGCTCCCCAGGACACTCCCCCAAGCCATATTTTCGGGATTCGGTGGCCGAGGCTCGTGCTAATTCCGGTGAGTTGCTTGAGAGCTTGAAATGGCTATGATTTAACCCAAGTTCTTGAAGACGAAGCCCTTATATCTGAGGTCCAGAGAAAGCAAAGCCTCATGGTCTATTACGGTGCATAAGGCTTACCCCTACCATCTTCGCTTTCCACCAGAGCTAACGCATAATGCAGATGACCCCGGTCAACACCCAGCTGCCGACCTGGTGCATACCCACCCCGTTTTGGAACCCTACGATGAACGACTGTACCCCGACTGCCTGAACACCATCTTCCAGCACCTTCAGTACCTATACACCAATCTGGGCCGTGCCATTCGTGAGCTCAACTCCACCCTCGGCATCCCAGTCGTCGCCCTTCTGGTGCTCCGCAGCAGTGCTGTAACGTGCTCTGCATGCAGGTGTGTGTTTTCGGTTGACGGCTACAACGCCCACATCGAGCACCATCGTTGTCGCAACTGTAGCTCTAACGAACACGGTGCGTCCCGTTATTCACTCAGCGCACCCATTTTCTTGACCCGCACCTTTAGTTAACCTCCGCGTTGTGGATCTCGATCACGTATCTGAGTTTCCACTCCGTACGTTTGCGAAGAGGCCATCCGACAGCGCCGAATTCACGGACGCACCCATTGGGGCGGCGTTTTTGGCGTGGAACTCCAGGATTGGGGTTCCTCAAGATGTTTGGGCCGTCATTAGCACCGCGTTCATTCGATGCCGAACCTGCCTCCTCTGCCGCTCGTTTAACGGCGATGCTGCTCACCGCGATGCGGATGGGAGCTGCATGGATCCGGGAGAGGAGAGTTGCTACCGTATTGCTACTGGTTCTGAAGATGATGAAGATGCATCCTAATCCTATCCTTCTTGCCCCTATGCCGCCCAGACCTTGATCCAATACTCACTCTGTATGCACTAAACGTGCAGCCTTAATAGTTGCCTTCAATACATTCTGATGTTCAGTCCAATCCCACAGATTGAAATGTAAGAAAGGGTTTATTAAAGTACAAGAATACAGCAGGCAATAGTGGGATGAACAAATCTCATAAGGGGGCCGCAAGTTCGGCCTTGGTGGAGAGAAGAGCTACTCCATCCTCCCATCGACGGTGCTTCAACCCCTGTAGTCTTGTCCACTCCTTGATGTCCGCCTTCTCGAGCTGCTTCTCTGTCTGACCGTGGTTATGCACCCAACGAATGAGGTCACCGGGGCAGTACTGCGTAACGGAAACGCGGTAGTCGCCGTCTTGTACCTCAGTGTTAGAGTGAGTAGTGCATGCGGAGAGTATGTTGATGGAGATCGCATGGGGAAGGGGGACGATGAGGCCGAGCTCCCATAGAATGAGCTCCGCAGAGACGAGGGGATCGAACTTGCCGAGGGCGAGAATGTTGCAGAAGCTGAACGGGAGGTTCATGCAGTCCCGATGCTTGAACGTGCGAACCTTGCCTCCGAAGTTCAAAGCGGCGGTTGGAAAGACGGATCGAGGGCAGATCTTGAAGACCCCTGGATAGCCCTGATCCCAGATCCAGCTCAGGTGGGAGTGCAGGTATTCGTAGAGTCGCGGGGCCCATATTTGAACGGTGGCTGAGGGAATCATGAGACGCTGCCGGCGTAGAAAAGCGAGGGCGACTCACCGCTGCCGTAGGGCATCAATCGTTGAAAGGGTTCGCTTTGGATGATCTTGTTGACCAAGCCCGTGAACCTTCCGTTGTTCAGCTGAGTGGGGGCCGTGGTTCCCATTCCGTACATGGTGCCGACGTTGAGCGCAGGGAAGGCGCCTCGTTTGTGAGCGGAGGACTTGCGGTCGTCATCGAAGGCGCCACGCTCGGCCTCGTACGACGTCTTCATGAGCTCCAGGAGCTCGTCGGCGGCCTCAACGTAGGTGGGGTCGTTGGGTCTACCTCCTACAATCGCAATGATGATGTCGTTTCGGTCAGCAATGAAAAGACACCCGCCGTCGGTGTACTCGCTGCAGCTCATCGTGAATGGAGGCATCGTTGGAAGGGAAAAGGGAATCAACACACTGGGGGTCCAGTTCCACGAATCCAAACCTCTCCATCAACTCCGCCTTTTTGTAGGGTACCGTGGCGTCCCGCAACTGCCTGCGCCCAGCTGAACGAAGGGCGCCGTAGCCGCCGTGTTGAACCTCAACGGACTGGAGGGAGAACTCGACCTTGACCTCCGTTGCAATCTGTACGGTCTCTCGCAGAGTGCGAAGGCTCGGGACGTGCCCCTGACGGGCCTTGTCTGCAGCTCGCCTCCTCGCCCTCTTCAGGTTGCGTAAGCCGTTTTTTGAGTGGACGGTGTTGGACGGCAGGTCGTCAGGTGGATCAGGGCTGGCGGCGCGTTTCAGATTGTTGGGCTGGTCCGTGTCTTCACCGTGCGGCAGATCCGGCTCTGGCTCGTGCTCTAGGGATGCAAGCCTCAGCAGCTCCTGCACGTCGACATCCAACTGCAGCACTCGATTGGTCTGAATAGGGCAAGGATGGGTCAGAGGGCGTGTCAAGCGGGGTTGGGAGGCCGTTGGCTTACCGTGCAAGGCTGGACACGTGAATCCATCGCGCACTGTGGTCTCCTGCAGATTAGGGGGACAAAGGCGAACTACGGTTGGTTGAAATGCGTCAGCTTGATGAAGGGGTTGGTATCAGCGCATGGGGGGGGGGGAGGAACCGCTCGCCCTCCGCCCTAGATCCTGGGGAGAATCCGCATTGGCGAAGGGGGAGTGATCATGCCGTTGGCAGCAGCTGAGAAAGAGGGGTGGGTGGTTGGAGGCTCACCTTATCCTGCTGGCTGGCGAAGTTGAGTGCGACGCGGAAGGCGGGCGGCGAAGATTTGCTGCACTTTGGTGAGTCACGTCAGCACGGCAAGCTCGTTGGGACCAACGCGTAAGCCTGGGTAGCGAAACGGGTCACCCATTGCCCTGGATCCTGGGGAGAATCCGCATTGGCGACGAGCGAGCGTTCACGCCGCTGAGAGGGGAGGGATGGGCGGCTGGGGCTCACCGTAGTCGGGTTGCTGGCAGGTTGAGCCTTGATTGTTTTTCCAGCATGTTTTCCTTTGTTTTTTGGTTACGGGTGCTATCGTTCACAGCACGGATCCATTGTGTACCTAAAGCTATATGTTAGACATCGAGGGACTTGAGTGCAATGGTGAAGTCAGTCAATGTTATGATTGCATACCGTTGGACATGGGTTCGAATCCCAGTGGTCCCGTCTGATATTGCCCCATTGGAATTTTTCCTCATCCCTTCGTTTTCATGAGGTGAGGCTTCATTAACATTTTTCATCCGTCAGTCAACGGACCGCGCTCTCGCTCGCCACCTGCGCAGTGAGAAGCCGTAAACCCCTCTATTCTGCAGTCATCCTCGTTCAACGCTCCGTTCTGCACCCTCCTTTGGCTTAGACTGGTTGATACGGATGCCTCAAGTAGTATCAATTGGCAATCAATGCATACGATATACGCTACGCTTAGGAAACCAATACGGATCTATTTGAGAGCTGCTGCAATCCTGCCTGAGCCTGAGCCCGCCAAAATCTCGCCGTTTTTCGCCTCCTTTTCGTACTTGACCTCAGCCGTGCGGAGGGCTTTCTGAGCCCTTTCAAGAGCGGCTGCAACGCGCCGTTGCTCCACCGAATTTCGGCCCAGAACGCTGCGTTCCATTGCCTCTTCGAGGTTGGAGAGGTTTTCGGCGGCCTTGGTTAAACTTGAACGCGCCTTTTCGATTCGTGCGTTGTGCGCTGCAATTTTTGCGTCCTCAGCTGCCAGCTGATTACGATGAGCACGATCTGAGTGGAAGAGGGTGAGCATCACGGTGCATCGGTGAAACGAAGGCCCGTACGTTTACGCTTCAGATTTTTCGCAGCGTTCTCCATGAGATGGCCTGATTTGTACGAGGGGCGAATGCCTGAGGTTTCGAAAGCGGAGAGCGTCTTCATCTTCATCGCATCAAATGACCGCCCCTTGGCAATTCCCCCTAATAGACTGCAGCTGATGCCTTCTCGGTTGACATCAGCGTGAACACTTTCAACGAGGTTGCTGTTTGCTTCTCCAGCCTTCCAAATGTACCAGGGTATGTAGCTCTTTTCCCAGCAGAGACCTTCGAGAGCAAACTTGCTATCCACTTTATTTTGGATCCAGTCTACCGCATGTCAGAGACGTAGCCCTGTTCGAATAACAACGCCGCTCACCAGCGCCGACTTTGCCCCCGAGTGTGCGTATCTCCTCAAGGGTACGATCCCAAGCCGGATGCTCCATGCAGATAAGGCTTCGCATAAGGTTTCGTACTTCATCGGTTATGCCTCTGGCGTCGTGAATGTTTCGCAGGGCGTGTACGGTGCACAGACGAAAGACCCGATGCAAATGCTCGTACGGCGATAAATCGGTGAGCAGCCTATCTGGCTCATGCAGGTCGTATACCCCCTTTCGTTCCAGGGTGAGACTTTGAAGATACAGCCCGAGTCCTGAGTTCGAGGGTCAAGATGAAGATCGCAGTGTTCAGCATAAGAAACGGGGCAAACCTTTAGCCTGACCGGGATGTTGATCAGCAGCAAAGTGCAGTATCATGCCGTCTGTATCCTCAACAGTGTTGCCGTGAATATGTCGCCATTGAAGTCGTCGTCCCGTATCAATCTTGACGATGTCATCGATTTCTCGAAACAATCGCTCATGCGCGGTGGCTGTCTGGCGATTCAAGAAAACGCGACAGAAGATGACGCCTGTCCGCGGCGCCACGGTTAGCTCTAGCCTATTGGACTGTGTAAATGAGACCCACTGGTATTAGCATCGCGATCAATGCACGCTAGCTCAAATTCGTAGAATCCAATCACGCGTTTAAACCCTATATCGCTTTGAAGGTATTGAGAGGTCAGAAGTCGACGGCTGCCCTCCTTCGTCATACAAATCACCATTCGTACATCCTCCGACTGCCCTGTTCGTACTGGCTCGTCTTCAAGGTGCGCAGCGCATGCGTCAGCTGGAAGCTCTACGATTTTCCGTATGTAAAGGTCTTCTTGGGGCAAATCACGGTCGTTGCACTCCTTATAGTGGCGTACGCCTGTTGCGGAAAGGTGAGACGGGCCTGTATGTTTCAAGATCGCGGCGTACCTTCCCAACCAGTGCCGTACGGGTATTGTTCCTTTTTCACTTGGTCTATGTAATAGGCCAGGTGCTCACGGTTCGCGAGCGATACGTGCAAGTCACTGAGGGTGGGAGAGGGTACGTTCGGCAGAACTTCAGCCAGATAATCCTTTACAATTGGGTGCCTTAGGAATCGACGAGGCGTGAGATCAGCAAGAGCAGTCCCCAACCGTTCGAGAAGCCGATTAACGGCGGAGCGAATATGCGGGGGTGTTTTCTGAGGTAAGGGAATGGGATGCTGATGAGTACCTGAGGAGGTTACGAAGATCCACGGGCAGGCAGCCCGAAAGGACTCCAACGGTTCGTAGATTCGAAATTTGACCCTGCACGGTAGACGTATCAGCTCCGGCTGGGCAAGGGATCCATCAGGCAGTCGATGATCGCAGGCTAAGAGGGTTGCTTTCAGCCCAGTGGGTCAGCCTATACAGCTAATATTATACATCAAAGTTAGTCAGTTGACAGACTTCATGATACATCCACATAGGACAGTCTCAGCCTTCTTAATACAGAACCATGCCAGAACATGGCCATCACTAGGCATCAAGACATCATTTGAGCTCATCACCATTGATACTGAGCGGGAGAATATGATTTATGATGGCCCACCTTTTTTGATTGTTGCGATCACTGTTCAGCGCGCTGTGTCGGGCATCGTTGAGAACAGTTGTCGGGGTTACCATATTTGGACAATATATATACATGGAAAATAAAAAAAAATGCCCGCGCCCCAGCTCTTATTCCATCTCTTCCCATTCATCTTCTGCACCGTTGACGCCGTCGTCGCCTCCGCCGCCGCCGCCGTCGTCGTCGTCGTCGTCGTCACCGTCGCCGTCGCCGTCGTTGTCCTCGCTGTCCTTGTTCTCCACGTCGCTCTCGTGCTTCTCTGACGTTCCATCCCCCAGAGGCCCACGAAAGATCTTCCGAAAACTGAGAGCCATCTTCTCTTGCAGTGAGGCTTGTTCCAGACCATACGCTCGTAAACCTTCCCTTAGATCCTCGCTGGCATGAATAGCTGCGGCACGTTGCCTCCACCACTCAGCCTTCCATGCCAGAAAGCGTAGTGCCCTTCCCATCTCTTCACGAAGCATCAAAACTTCCTCCGTGGCCCTTTGTGCTCTATTCCGGCTCTTGGCCCACTCAGAGCGGAGGAGATCGTCGTCGTCGAGGGTGCTTGCTACGCGGCCTGTCGTCCAGATCCAAGAGAGTTCGCGCCGAGATTCGCCAGTCCCATCCCGTTGGGCTCGTTGCTCCGGAATCAGAGAAATGCCTCCCTCTGTTGCGGAGACTTCTGGGTCAGGGTCTGGGTACAAAGCAGGCTCGTTCTCGGCATCCTCAGGCTCCATAACACCGTCGCGCAGCTCAGTTCCAGGAATGAGGGCCGCGTCGTCCTCAACGGTACCCCTGCGGCCTGGCCCTCGTCTGATTTGGCTTGGGTCCGTGTAGGCTCTGACGTCCGCATCCTCCAGCACTCGCAGACTCTTCTCCCAACCCCCTGGCCCTGACAGCTGTAACTTGGAGTGTCTGGCCGCCCGGTACTTCTGTGCGTAATGTAGAGCGCGTTGATGGACGCGGTCAATGACGGCGCGGGATCTGGTCGTAGATCTCTGCCCCCGAATGTTGGCGTTTTTAAACTGGACCATCCTGGTCTTGAGGCGGAGTACGTGACGCAGCCCTTCAAGGGCATCGTAGCACTGGGCAGTCCGTAGCTTATCCTCGGTCCCTGCTAGGCCTGTTACGCACACGGCATCCCGACATTGTGGGGGTAGCTGAGAAGGTAGCCAGAGCTCGCACTCCTCTGGTTGGCTGTCAGACTCCAAGGTGAGATCTGCATGCTTCTGTTGATCTTCGAGAAACTGTAGAAGGCCCGGCATGTAGATGGCGCGAAGGTGTTCCCAGTTTTTGAGTTTGACGCGAAGCCCGTTTCTCTGCTCGGCGATTGCAGCTTCTTGCGACGACGTGTGAGCGCGTGCCTTCAAGCTGCTGGAAATTCGACGCCTGGTCCATAACGCGTTATTTTTACTCCGTAGAAGAGCTAAACTTCATCACTTACTGTAGGTCCTCTAGCTCTAAACCCAGCACTAAAAATCCCGATGCACTGGTGGAGTGTAGCGCCGCCCCTCCCTTTGCAACTCGTTCTTTCTCCTCCTCTGCAAGCTCCTTACGAACTTCGGCCTCCGAGATGCCTAGCCATAAGGGATGTAGGTTAGAGAAAGTAAGAATGAATGACAGACACAGCCACGTACATATTGCATCAGAAACAAAGGGATTCATAGCCGTCTTGGGAAAGGCCTCGTCTGCCTCCCAAGCTTGGCATTGCTCCTCCCACTCCTCTACTTTGTGGGGAGGCATGGACGCCGCGAAGCCGCGATGGCCTTCCGCTTGAATATTTCGGAGTCGCAAGGCTGCCTTGTATTTGCGCATCAGGGTTTCTCCTGCGAAAAGATAAGTCTATCGTAAACGGATGGAGAGCAACACGACGTACCCATTGAGCAATATTTTTGCCAGTTCCAGAAGCTGAAGTGGTCGTCGAGAGTGTCTTGTCTTGTTCCTGGGCCCATTGTTTTCGTGGAGTTGCCTAGGCCGTTGTGGCCGGCCCATATTCTCTCCGGGCATTCTCCGTCAGTCATCCCCACGCCAACGATATGATTCAGAGAGAATTCTTCGTGTTGTTCTTTATGAGCGGGTTCGTGAAGTTTCGGGATTGCAGGTTTGATTTTAACGTCGCGCGCGAGCTGAATGAAAGTCGGCCACTCGAGATGCCTCTTGAAGAAGTTTTTGAACCACTGGCAAGCCACGTCGTAGGAAAAGACAAAGCAAAGAGCCTTGTAGAATCGGAGGGCACTCCCCAAAACGTAATCCATATTAGGGTACCTATAAGGCGTAAGTTGCTGCAGAACGCGTAGAAATGGGCATGCTTACCGCTCCCCTTTGACCAGATTGCCCACCCCACACGGCAGGACCATCTCTCCTCGTGCACAGGAAACCGCCGCGACCCCAGTGTAGCGTAGCCCTTTCGAGAACTTCGTATTCGCCTTTGCCAAGGCAGCAAACCCCACGCAAGTACTAATCTAGAGGCAGTTTGAGAAATCAGAAGGCTGAACACGATTTAGCAACACTTACGTCTCCTTGAGAAGCCTTG
>JABAJV010000472.1:0-10226 GCA_018854895.1 Tricholoma furcatifolium
AATACTGCAAATCGACAGGTGAACTCTACAGAGACTTCAAAATCCACTCGGCGGACGCATTCTGCACAGCTGCTAGCCGGGTCGAAGCCAAAAAGTACATTGACAAACATATCGAACACCACGAATCAATCATCTATTATTACAAGAGACGCCGTAATGCCCTCACTATCACTTGTCGACTTCCTCCAGAGATCCTTGGTGGCATTTTCATTGAAGTGGCTAAATATCATTGCTCAGGCCCGGGAAACAGCTATCACAACGGACTTAAAAGGTTGGGCCTTTACTGGATTACATCCGTTTCTCATATTTGCACCCACTGGCGTGCCGTCGCAATATCCACTCCGAGCTTATGGTCCAACATTCCAGTTGAATCTCCTGCATGGGCAATGGAGATGATACGGCGCTCGAGAAAGGCACCATTGACGATCGCGTTCCATGGACATCCTATAGTTTCCTCTTCCTTGCAACCTACCAAGGCCTGCACTGTTATAACGGAGGTTCTCTCTTCACATCTCATGCGTATACAACACCTTGACGTGAACACAGGTCACTATGGCATGAACTTGAACAGAGAAAATCGAAAAAGACATCTAGACCTTCTCACGCTTTTGGACCGGCCTGCGCCCATGATGGGATACCTTAAGATTACCCTGCCAGGGTTAGAACACGATGATAGCCTTAGGCAAATTGCCACACTCGCAGGATGTACTCGGCTGAAGCATCTCACATTAGAAGGATGCAATCTGACGTGGAAACCTCCAACGACTTTCGAGCACCTTCGATTTCTTCGCGTTTCTGCGGTTCCGCGAGACACGCAACCTTCCATTCACCAACTCTTGAGTGTACTTTCGCACATGCCCCTCCTGGAAACACTCTTTTTCGTTGCTACCGAGGAATCCTCTACCACTTTTCCAACGCTACCCCAAGTAGTGCTAACACACCTGAAATACATCAATATCTCCTGCAGCACGCCTAGTGCTCTTTATTTCTTCGACCATCTTGTTTTCCCGAGGACGGTGGAGTATATCAAAGTTACTCTCACAGAAACACCAGGTTTGCGACATGCTGACTTCGAGTTTGCCAAGAAAATCGCTACCTCTTTTGCAAATGACCTGGCTCAGAAAGTCGACGGTGGCAAGGACTTCGTGACAAAGCTTCGGCTGGGGAGGAGGATGGGGTTATGGAGATCCAACGTTTCGACAACTCTCACGCCCGAAAAGTCAACGCCTGCAAGTTGAAATCCACTTTCATAATTTCTACGAAGTGGATTTGGAAGCTGTTCCATTTTCATAGACTTTTTGTTCAGTTCTTGACTTGCGCCATTTATCAACATTGACGGTAACGCCGCACGTCCACTTGACTGTGGATGATTGGCTACTTTTTGCCGTTCTGCCTCACTTGCAGACCCTATCTGTTCTCTCACACCAAGAAACCCTCGTAGAAGTACTTCAACGATCGTTAACTGCGAAAATGGACGACCGTGCCTTCACATCCCTTGGTTGGTATCACGCTTTCCCGGCTTTGAAAGACCTCACGATCTCTGGTTGGAATATGAGAAGTCTGACAGTTTCTCAACTGGCGCATGTGCTCTCTCTGCGGAATGATGGGGGATGCGGACTCAACGTGCTTAGGGTGGTAAAAAGCAAAGGCCTGCGCAATTTTGACTGGAGCAAGCTCAGTTCGGTTGTCGATGAAATTTTTTGGGATAACTGCGGAGAGACTGAGACTGAAGTTGAAGACGATGAAGAAGAATCGGAAGACGATGAAAACTCTGAGGATGAATACTTGTGGGACTTGTGGGATGACTTGGTGGAGGGCTTGGTTGAAGGCTTGGTTGAGCGTTTGGTTGAGCGCTTTGTGGAGGATAATGAAAACCCAGAGGATGAAGACGACGACTTGGCGGGCGAAGAGGATGATCACGATGAGGAGAACGATGATGAGGAGGATGATCACGAGGACCAGGCCGAGGAGGAGGTCGAGGATGAGGAAAACGAGAGCAATGATGATAACGGCAACAGCGGTGGCGACTACGGCAATGAGGACGAAAATACTGGCTAGGGAGATTTCTATGATGGATCATGACATACTGGCTGCCTCAAATTCTACAGTCAAGATCACTCCGACTCGTAGGCCTACAAGTGTATTTGAAGCATACAAGTGGGACATTAACTTGAGGGCACCATGTCGCACGAACTCTGTTACAAGGAGTCCGAGCATATCGTCGGGACCCCTGGCCGTTACACTAGAGATGGAGACACAGGCAGTAAAGTCAAGGTGAATATGTCTAAGCCAGACGGCATATACAAGTTGCGTAGAGCACTTGGTAGAGAGGCACGTAGTAGAGAATTATATCGGAACTTCAATTCTGAAATTCAGGTGACCCCAGTCATCCATGCACTAAAAGTCACATTCACATAAAAGATGCGCCATTTCCTTTGCGGCACGCCATTGACGCATGGCAACTCTACCTCGTGCATCTAGGACTGCAGGACCATCAGTCTCGAGACAAGTATCTGAATTTGATGCAGGAATCAACACTTCTGCTGCATGGACTGAACACTTTGAATCGGAGCCTTCAGGATCTCTATCTGACGACGATATAGATCATGGAAATGTACAAGAACCATGCTCTGCTTGGGCACTGTACGATTTCAGAGGCAAGTCTGAATTCAAAGAACTTGACCTTGCTGCTGGAGACGTTCTCGACGTCCTGAAGGAGGATTTGGCCGATGGATGGAGTCTGGTAAAAGATGCAAACGGAAAGGTTGGACTAGTACCCAGGAACTATTATACGGTGCGGACCCAAGCTCTTCAGGTGATAACTGACCTAAGAGCCCTTCATACATTAGTTTACTCCAGATTTAGAATCAGCAGAACCATTTGAACCCAACATAAATCATGCAAAGAAGGGGTCTTCCACCTCCATAACACCACGCGGGTCCCCGAAGCCTTCCCCAGTTCCGATCGTCCCCCAGAGTACCGGGGAATGGATCTCATCCAGTTTCCGCCACAGCTTATTCGGTGGGAAGAGCTTGAATCGTTTTTCGAGTTTTGTCACGAGCGGTGCCGAGGAGTTTTTACTCAGAGGAACTTCTGTGGACTTTCTTGACGCCTTGACATCCTCTGATCACCGTTGCGAAGCTAGTAATGCGACCATCGACGAGGAGGAGGTCAATCGACTGAACAGACTTGGCCTGGGCGAATCAGATCGACATTTCATAGATGCTGGCCCTACATGGAAGGAGAAGATACCATTGTTTCGTGTACTCGTACATTCACCAATAAAACGGACCTCTGCTTTCACAACTCCTTACACGGTATACGCCCTCACGTCACTTTTCGAACCCTCTTCGTCTCAGGAAGAACTTGAGGAAAATAAGAATTCTGATACAATCCTTGGGCCTGAACCGGGCGTGTCCCCCATAAATCCTACAAGGATTACCGTCTACAGGAGATTCTCACACTTCGTCGTCCTTCATGCTACCCTCACTCGACGTCTTCCCGGTATTGCGCTTCCCCCCTTACCTGAAAAACAATACGCCGGCCGTTTCAGTGAGGAATTTATAGAGGCCAGACGAGGAGATCTAGAGCAATATCTCAATAGGGTCGTTCGACACCCTGTTGCAAGATATGCAGAAGTGGTAACACTCTTTTTAGGATGCGAGAATGACGTGGTACGTCTTGCTCCCTACTTAGCTCATCCACCGACCAATTAAATCGTCGTATCTTCACAGGAATGGGATCGAATGACCCCCCAGTTTCTAGCCATTCCTGCTGAAAAGCCGTCATTTTATACTCGAGTATTCCACCCTGCATTCAATGTTGATGTAGATGAGGCCCAGGAAACGATTGAGAGGTTCGAATCCCACACGAAGGCTGTTGGGAAGGGTGTTGATGGTCTGCGCACCGTCTATGGACGCGTCCGCGAAGCAAGAATTGGTGAGGTTTTATTGTGATAGCACAGGATATATATTCTGACGATATAATGTCAGAAATGTCTAAGGCAGAGCGCCTCTTATCCTACTCGTTGCTTTCTATGATCACAGCGAAGCCGTTGGAATCTTCCATGACTGGGGTCGATGAGGCCGATGACGTGTACGACGTGAAGAAGAAAGGGCTGTCAAATGAGCATGGAGCTTGGTGTTGGCGTGAGAACTGTCAAGGTATGGAACACGACTACTTAATGACCTGGATAGTGATATGCCCCTATATCAGAATGCCTGAAGCTCACTAAGGCGGTACAACGAACGGCCGAGACTCTCCAACACGTCGCCGATTCCTATGATGATCATGTTTGTACCGTTTATTCAAGATTGCATTGGCATTTTCGCTCAGCATTCAATGTACAGGCAAGACGAACCCAGTTAGCTACTCAAGAGTCACTGAAAGCAGTAGCACATCCCGCGTCACTTTACGAGGTCCATCTGATTACGCTTTTACCATAACCTTATACCTAAATCTCCCCTTGCAGCCGGTCGTGACTACACATAAGGAAACTCTCGCTCGATATCAAGAAGCAACTCGCGAAGGTCAGGTAAGCTAGATGTTGCTATCCGTCGAGAGAATTTTACCGTGGCTGCTAATTATTCTGTATATGTTTTATAGACGGATGAGGAACTCGCCGCACGCTGCGAAACGGTGCTTAATACAACTATGTCAGAAATAGAAGTTTACCACAATCAAAAAGTGGAAGACTTCACTATTCTGGCAAAAGATCACCTCGATGGAGAGATCCAATTCTATGAGCAGGTCCGTATCATTTGATTATAATCCATTGACCAGTCTCATACGATTTTCAAATAGATATTGAGCCGTCTTCGAGCTGCTCGAAGGAACTTCGACCAGCCTTTGTTCGACGAGCTTGCGGAGTCTTCACGACAATGTTCGATATATGAACGTGAATTGGAGAATCCGCGACTTACTGCAGATCAACTTCCCCAGCCATTCCCGCACGTCTTCGACTCTGCACCTATGAGGCCTGTTAGTGCCGCTATTCAAGAAGGATTTGGTATACTTTTAGGGCCATCGCCTCGCGGAAGTGGCTTTGGAAGGTTTTGGTAGACGTCGGGACGGATTGCATTAAGGGCCATGACCAATGATGGCGTCCTGTATAACCCTGCCCTCTCTGCTAATATTGCCTTCGATTATCCCATAGGTCGTCACGAACATGACATTGATTCACTGCTCTTAGTAGCTTGGAAGAGCATGACAGTGTACGAACGCTCCGTTCAACTACTCGTCATTCCTGATATCGTATTTGAGATTTGCAGTCCTTCATATATGTTTAGTTTCATTTTTATTCTGTCTGCATTTCATTTCCGACTTCAAAGTAAAACCTAGAAGTCGCACATGGTTCGTGTCAGTGCCTTACAGAGATCGTGGCTCTTAGAATCAAGCAATCGAGAGCGTAACTTCCACCATACTTTGTATCACCATCGATGCCTCGTGCCGGTTTTAGCAGCTTTCGTTCCGCAACGTTTTTCTCGGATTGCACGCACGGTTGGGTATGAGATTAGATTTGATTTTCATCTCGATCTATATAATCAAGGTGGTGCTACTCCAGCTCCAGCACGAGCCATCTTCTTGTCATGACCCCTCTTGCGATTGTGGTTTCCTCGACTTGCTTTATTCTTGTCCTTCCATGCCCTCTCCTTGGCAGTGTCACCACCACTGGATGCGCCTCGCCCACCACCACCACCACCACTGCCTCGACCTCGACCCCTCCCTCTACCAGCATCACTCCTTGAGCCTCCAGTGGGGATGGGAACAGGGATATCACGTCGGTTTCCTGCAAATTCGTGCTTCTGAAGGATTTTATCCTTCCGAGGCTAAAGAATTTACATGTCAGCAAAGAGAAAGTCGAGGATTTGAAGGTGAAAAACCCACGTTACGCTCGAGCATAATCCGCCATCCTTCGATCTGTTCATCGGTCCAGTTTGTCTGTGCTTTCAGATCTGCCCGCGCCTTGCTCCTGCGTGTCTGTGCATCTCGATCAAAGAGTTTTGGATCACTGATATACGCCAACTCGAGGATTGTCTCTGTATCCTTGGGTTTAGCTTCATCGATAACATCGTCTTCAGCATCCGAATCGCCACTCTCCTCCCCATCGCCAGCAATCTTTACCCCATCACCCTCTTCATCTTCGTCGAAAGCAAGGCTGGCTCCCTTGGACTTTTCTGATTGAATTTCATTCGTTTCCTCTTCTTCGTCATCAGAGATTGCTTCGGCTAGTCGCAAGATGTCCGCCTTCATCTGATCAATGGCGCTTCTGTCATTCAAAACGTTTGAAGCGTCCTCCCTGCCAAAGATTCCGTGAGTACCTAGATCAACATAAAAAAATAAAATCACTTACCGAGCCTTTCCAACGTGCACTTTAGAAAAGTCTATCACCTCATCATCAAAGACGTTTCTCCGTTCGTTCACAAACGTCAAGATGTCGTCGGAAGGGCCCGCTGTTGGCTCCAGAGCTTCCGGCGGCACTGCTGAACCATCCAGGAGCGCCATAACCACCCTCTCGGGATCACCATCATAGTCTCCCCGCTGAAGCAAAGCCCGAACGTAATCTGGTGCATGATCTGGAAAGATATCGAGCACTTGCGCAATCTTGATATCTAGATCTGGGTCTGTAGGTGCTTCTCTCACTGCAGGTTCGGGTGCCTTCCCCGCAGCTACGGTAGAACCAGGCGCAGTGGAACGGACTCTGCCTCCGTTGCCGCGGTTGTCGATTCCTGGAGCGATACCGGAGGATCCGATGAGAATCTTAAGTGCACCTGCATCTTTGCGTTTCGTGGATTTACCCGGTGGCGCTGACTCCAGGGATTGCAGTGTAGATTCTAGGAGGTCGAGGCGGGCGTCTTTTTCGGCTGCATTACGAAGCGCATTTGAGAGAACTTTGGAGAGTGAGTAAGAATCCTGGTAATCGGCGAGAAGCGACCGATTGAGAAATGGCGTGGATGGCGTGGTAGCAGAGGTAGTAGGAATTTCAAGAAGAGCAAAAATGATGCCAAATGTGCGTTCCGATTCTGCAGCGAGGGCGCGGCCTGATGCAGAGGAGATGTCGTCGACGAGGGTGGCGATGACATTATGGAAAGCGTCAATTAAATCAACCTTCGTCTGAACCCATATTGGCTCCCAATCGTCAACCTGGCTGTTTGTAGTAGTTTGATTTCTCAGCAGGGACGATCCGCCGTATGAATGAGCAATGGATCCAAGACCTTGATCGTATAACGTTGCAAGGGCCAGAATAAATGTCTGGCTGTGTGAAAAGCAGCGTACGATTTCTGGGGGAGAAGCATGCAGGAAAGATGTAATGCAATGTGCGGCCTTTCGAATGGCATACAACCCTTGGGACGGATTGAAGAGATGGGTGAAAGCCGGAACGAGATCATGTTGCACCGACTGTACAAGACCAGGGTTTGCTTTCAGTGCTTCCTGGAAGACTGACTTGATCCTCGAAATGTTTGTCGGAGAATAGACGATCGCGAGATCTAGGAGAGTTTGGGTATCCAACACTGGCGCGATTTTTTCAGCTAGAAGCAAAGAACGCTTCCGGATAATTTTCTCATCCTTTGAGTGTGAAGAAGGTTCCCAAATAAGTCCTTGTAGGGTCTGCAAAGCGGCGTCCTTGGCATAGGTTGCAATGAAAGCACGCGCTGCAGGAGAATCGCGCCTTGTAGGCGGTAGAGCGATAGTTTGAAGCAGAGAAGATGAAATCGTCTGGTTCAGACTCGTTAACTGGGTCGGCGACAATGATTTTCGCGCTGCGGTTGATGGATAAGTGGGAAGACGAGATATACTGTCATTGCCCATCGTGGTTGGAGGCGGTCTGTTTTGCAAAAGCCTGAGAGATCAACAGAAGTCTTGCTTGGGGAACAAACCCATAAGGGGAAAAGAATTATGACGATGAACCACATGCCGGCGGTGCTTGTCTTTAGCTTCCATCTCACCTCGGTCATCCCTCTCAGGAGCCTTTCTCCAGCCTGAGTATGCCGCCAATATCACAGTCAAAATCAGACAGTTCACCTATAAACTGCAAGATTTTACTTATCGGCAATTCCTCTGTGGGAAAGAGCAGCCTTCTTCTGCGGTTCTCGGACGAACAATGGCTACCAGAGGACGAGAGCAGTGCGACTATTGGGGTCGACTTTCGAGTAAGCAAATAAATTGTTTCTCTCTGACGTAGTCGTTGCCTACGATAGTTTACCATGGATCATAGGTGCACAAGATGGAGGTGAAAGGGAAGAAAGTCAAACTCAGTATATGGGTATGTCCCGCTACTCTTTACTTTTCTGCATTGCATTACCTTCTTTCTTTCAGGATACCGCTGGTCAGGAAAGATTTCGTACGATCACATCCTCTTATTATCGCGGAGCACAAGGGGTAATCCTGGGTATGTTTTCATCTTTTCCTGTCGCCCCTCATTATCATACTTATACTGCACTCAGTTTACGACGTTGCAAATCGAGAATCATTCGACGCACTCCCCCGATGGTACAGAGAACTCGAAACCTACGTTTCAGATTCGGTCGTGAAGATCCTTGTTGGAAACAAACTCGACAAGGTACATCTTTTCTAATCCTTCAAAACTTTGGTCTAAGTGTATTCTCTCTACAAGGAATTCTCACGTCAAGTCTCCACCAAGGAGGGTGAAGCCTTTGCGAAACGGATGAACTCGTTATTCATCGAGGCGTCTGCCAAGACCGCGGTCGGCGTTAATGAGGCATTTCAAGAAGTAGTAGAGCAGATTCTTGACACCCCAGAACTCTGGGAGGGAACCAAGGGTGGACAGAGCACAGGGAATGGACGAGGCGGCATGCCAGGTGGGGTGCAGGTCGTTGGGCTTTCTGATCAACAAGATCACGCGAGTAATGAGGGTGGTTGCGCGTGCTGAATTAACTACGTACTAGTAAGAATTGACGGGATAGTTTTTCTCTTACACATGTATCTTAAGGGCCAGCATTTTAATTGTATAGATATCCATTGCATGGCCAGAGTCTGTCGAAGCTTTAACCTGGAGACAGTGCATTGATGGCCACTGCCACAAGAAAGTACAGCAGCAGTTGGTACAAAGATCTTCATTGTACATTTCGTTGACAGGTATGTGAACATCAAGAAAGTGAGTCTACACGAATACAAAAAGAGGCGAAGAGCTGGAAATTTTTCCAATGTGATTTTGAAAAGGAAAAAAAAAAAGCAGTCGAAAGGTCCAGATCAAGTCGTACCAAGGCCTTCAGAGGCAGACCATGGCTTTGAGTACAAGAAAAAGGATTTGCGCGTTGTGGACGATGCAAAAGACATCCTCGTAGCCCACCGCGAGGGTCGAACTCGCAGCCTTCAGATACACCTGCCTAAGAGTCTGACGCTCTATCCGATTGAGCTAGGCGGGCGTTATGGATGCGAAGAACGTATTTTCCACAGCGAGCCGTCGTTGTAAAAGCCGTAGTCTGGTGATCGGATGCGAAACTGGAGGAGGAAGACCTAGGAAACACTCGTCAGTGAGAATCACGGCCTAAGTGAAGGAAGGTAAAGGCACACCGTGGTCTGCCTTGCAGGGGAACATAACTGCATCGACATACTTGCGTATGAGGGCCACCGCAGTTTCGTAGTACAACAACGAGAACGACCGGCGGCATCATGCTCCACAAGTGAGCAAACGAGAAAAATTGGCACAGCAGACACAGAATAGTCTGAATCGAGTTTCACAATTCCGAAGAAATGCGAGCTGCGAAGTGAGCTAAAGCACAGACGGGCGCTTGTCTCGGTCACTGACCCTCCGTGCATGGAGAGCACTGAGATATTAAACTGTTAGCTTCAGTATGACAAAGCAAGGACTTCTTGAAATCCACATATCCTGACACCATGCTGCAGGTCATACGCGATATAAACGCGGGAGGCTTACAGCTGGGTTCAAGTTATGCGCTGAAACAACGATCAATGCCTTCTCTCAGCCAGTTATCACAGGGCCATTGAACACAGATATGAGCTCAAAACAACACACTTGCTTACAGAACGTGCCTGCTCCGTACACAAGCTTTGGTGAGGGCGCGCAAGCACGCATCCATGCCGTGAGGAGTGACACCTAGAGAGGCGCAACGCTGTGCAATCCTTGCAGCGATTCCAAATCGCACGATGTGAGCTCTCCTTTGACCGAAGATCAAGATCTTCGAGCATGACACGTCAGCGATGGATTTCTGGTACACTGCTCAGCAAGTTACTGCTGGGTCCTG
>JABAJV010000473.1:0-10213 GCA_018854895.1 Tricholoma furcatifolium
ACTGGGTTAACTTGCGAGCTGCTTTGTCTTTGTGCAGCGATTGAGCAGCAACAGTCGGAAGCAAATCTGATCCTAGTCTCGCAAATTAAGGGATACAGACAACGGAAGGGTTTAATCTACAGTGTATAAAGGAGGAATGGCTTCCACGATCACATTTGACTCAGGTAAGTTGCAATTGCCAACTCCTTCGTCTTTGTACAGTGATCGAGCAGTAACAATGGGAGGTAAAACGCTATCTGTGGTCTTCGTGGGCAAGGGCTGTTGTATCAATGGAAAAGGATCGACAATAAAATTTTGGGTTGATGATAAGCTCTCATATACATCCGCATTCGTCCGCATTTGAGCGGAAGTATTTCCAGTTCCTGGTTGTGAGTGAATGGATGTTGCGCGACGGCGGCGACGGCACCAAAGGAGGAACAGCAAGGCGGCAATTAACGCAAGTGTACCCACAACCGCCCCCACAATAGCGCCAATGGGGGTGCTGGAGTGACTCGATCCTGAAGAGGAAGGGTTGCTATCCAATGAACCAGTTCCGATAGAAGTGGATCCGGCGGAGCCAGGAGCTGTCGCGCCTGCAGCACTCGCTCCACCAGTTGTGGTGCCGCCAACTGTGGCTCCTGATACAGTTGCGCCCACACTGGTACCTGGCTTCGAGCCCCCAACAGAGGTTGTGCCTGTGGCGCTGCCCCCAACAGCGGTAGATCCAGCACCGGACGCGCCTGAGGCCGATGTAGATGGTATGGACACATTATTGAGAAGAATATAGTCAAGGGTAAAAGGAGTGGCTGAGCCTGCGCCTCCGTTGTACGTAACGGTGATTGAGTGGGAGCCTGCGCTGAGACTGGGTGTAGTGAAGAAAAGCTGATTGTATAAAGTCACGCTATTCGCACTGGGGAGACCATTGAGGGTAAAAGTAGTTGAAGAACCGCCGTCGATGGAATAGGATGCCTGAGCTTCGTTGTGTGGGTATTCGTTAGGGATGAATCCGTACCAAGCAAAGCCAGTACCTGTACAATAACTTATTAAAACTCAAGAAAAAAGGGTGTGATCATTGAAGCGGGCAACTCACCAATGAAATTGAACTTGACTTGAGAACCGACCGTCGAGGTCTCGTTGGCAAATCCAGCCAATGCACCCCATCCTGAGCCATATATTACATCAGGATCGGTGTTTTGAACCATGATGACAGCTGATTGCAAAGAAACGGAGGGGGAAGGCACGTAAGTGATATAATCAAACCAAAATGTGTTCCCGCTAGTCGACACTTTGAGTGTGAGGGTGTGTTGACCATCGCTAAAGGATGAAGAACCACATAGAACCCAATTATTTTCGGGGTACTGAAATGGTGCAGTTGAACCGATGCTGACATTGTCCACAAAACACTCCCAGGAAGGGTCCCAGGTGGTCCCATTGTCAATTTTGATCAGCGCAGTCGTACCCCAAACGGTGATAGAAGAGCCTTAATTGAGAATGAGCAAGGCATAGTTTGATGCGAATCCAGAAAAAGCACCTGAAAATGAGAACGAGAAACTATCGCCGTTTTCTTTGGTTCCATGTAAGGTATTCTCGTAGGTGGGTCCGTAATTCCCGACATTATCCTCACTGCCCTGATCAGCGAACCACCCCTGGCCAGAGTATTGAAGCTGGCTGTCGCTGTCGTCAACCACCACCTGGCGGGACATAACACCAAGTAGAGATCGACGGACACTGTTAGTGTTTGTGGGATTGAACTTAACGGTTGGCGAGAAGAGACTTGGACTCGGAGATAGTAAACCGCGTACTTTATAATTACCTATGGTTCAATTATAATTTCGGCAGTCATCACCATCATCCAACAACCTAGTAACTTGTTTCCTTCAGGCTTCGTGTCCGTATGCATTTGATGGGATCGACATGTCAGATATCTGGCTTGCTCCCAGCTTGTTCTACAGGCAGTAGACAAATCTACAATGCAGTGAGCTCTCTTCGGACTCAAAGATCGGTACGGGTCCATGTCCATTTCTGCATGCCAAAATCACGGGGTGTGCTAGGGTGTACTGGGGGTGTACTTCCATATGGCATTGCTTGCAGCAATGGTCGCTTCACAACAGATCAAATAATGTGATGCTTCCTGGCTTTTCGGATCATTCTTCGCTCATATGTACCCGACCGGCGGCTTCTCGGCGGGTACTTATATGCATACCTCCGCCGGTGAGACTGCCTCGGATAACACTGGGGCTCTCACAGCGCTCGAGGGTGTCCGACCTGTGTGCGTAGCCGCGACTATGTGCGCAGGGCGGGAGCCGGGTGTGGACCGTTGCCGATTACTCTTACTCTTTAAAGTGCCTTAATGTACCAGCGCGTGGTTTTCTTTAAGGACATTGTATTGCGGTTTTTCGAAGAGTTGCTTGGAGATCATGACTCGTGCAGACTGGTCTTCTCAAATAGCAATTGCTGCAGCTGTGCCATACTCGTCTTTGCTATATGTCATGACACCATTCCGTCGTTATTCCCATACCCGGCATCGCCTCAGAAATCATATGTTCGACTCTGCATGCTTTGGCCAATTGGACTCAAACGGTGTTCTGTACTCTTGAAACAGCAACAGCGACATCAACACCCCCAGCCCGCGCGCGGGATTGGGCACTGGCCGTTGGCTACTCGTTCCGGCCCCTGTCGATAGGCTCAATTCCTGTACCGCCATATGCGAGGTTTGGGAAGCATACACACCACACCCAAACACCCACTGGGCCACACCACACACCTTGTTTAAAATCCCTTTAAACCACGCGTTCCGCCGCCACATGTTCGTCCCCTCAGCAGACGTTACCTGTTGAGATTCTTTTTTGACCCCGACACTCCATTCACTCCCCGTCGACGCCCTCGTAGCCGAGCAGCCTCCGCTGCATGCGCGCGTTTTAACTTTTCCCCTAGGGTTAAATGTTAAATTATCATCCATGCCCTGCAAACAACCCTCTCCGCTCTCCGTTCCATTAATCACGCTCTCACACTGTCACTTGACGTAACAACATCGTTGATATTGCAGCAGATGTCGGAACGCTATGCTAGCTTCAAGTTCTACCCAACGTTCAATCTTCAGTTCTGGCATCCCCTCCATTCAGCGCAACGCCCGTCCCCGGTCCTGCCCCTGCCGGTATCACTCTAGTTCGCCGCCATTGCGTACACCACCCGACAGACCTCGTGAGTGTCGATATGTATTACGGGTTAGGAAGTTGCTTCGAGTCTTTTCGAACCGTGTGGTGGCAAGCTTTCCTCACTGAGGTCTTGACGCTACCCCATACGCCTTTGGTTTCGGATATTTACTATGCCACACCTAGGTCTTTCGAGGCTTACTTTTTAGTATGTCCTTAGCAATGTATATAGCAGAAGTAGATATCACAATCGTAACAGCATAACCAGCGTATAGATGCTTATATCACATGCACTCGTAATTTTCCTTCAACTACGTCCTCTGTTGCACCGTGCACCTGAGTTATTGTATGAGAATAAAATTCATCTTCATCTTCTCCTACCCGATATGGCGAAGGGAAGATCATAAGGTAGACCAACAACTAAGTAGTTATCGATGTCGTGCAATGGCTTTTAACGCATAGATCTCGATCTATCATCGCTGCCTTAGACCCCGAATTTCATCACCCAAGTCCAAGGCCCGCTTGCCTTCCAACCATAGCATTGCCTCTGCAGGAAACGATCAACTTCTGAACCTGGCAGAGATAGGAACATCAAGTGCTAAAGCTGACCTTGA
This sequence comes from Tricholoma furcatifolium, assembly GCA_018854895.1. Classification (NCBI taxonomy): domain Eukaryota; kingdom Fungi; phylum Basidiomycota; class Agaricomycetes; order Agaricales; family Tricholomataceae; genus Tricholoma; species Tricholoma furcatifolium. The sequence goes on from JABAJV010000473.1 coordinate 3,746, forward strand.
TATGTTTTTGGTACCACTTTGGGTGGTAACCCTTCGCCCTCATCTCTGCACCAGGTGAATCGGAAGTCGTTCGTAGTCTGTTCCGATCCTGTTTTTACATCGACGACATCCGCTTTCACTCGGACGTGCTAAAATAACATGAGCATTTTGTTGTACGAAGGATAGCTGCGTAAACTCACAACCAACAGGGGATACTGTGATTCGGATGGCGTACGTGTGTGAAGGATATGGGATGTTAATCGCAGGATAGAGCCAATTGGAACCGGGCGAGCAAAGGATATTCCATCAAGAGACAGGAAGCGTATAGGCCCGCGTGTGAGGATGCTTGCATTCACAAATCCGAGCTGAACATTATTACTTACATTCGCTCAAATTTGTTCAAAAGACAGATTAAAGGTGCTCACCTCATACGCAAGTCTCATGAGATATCCACCAAAGATTTTCTGGTGAACGCTTTTTGCGAGCGAAATAAGAAAGATGACAAAGAAGTATTAGCAAAGGGCTTAACTTACTTTCGTTCTTGAGGGAACATAAGCATGCACTTTTCGAGACGCGTATCGCCCATCCAAATTCTCTCACCCGCCCCATTCGAACTACCTTCAATGGGTTCGTCGGGCTGACCATACTGAAGGTAGAAATCATGAAGATCCTTCGCTTCAGAAGAACTCGGTGGAACGCGTGATAATGACTGAAGTGATTTCGACTGCCTGCGCGTTTTCAAATCTGTTGTCACAAGATCAGGGGCGGCATGGGAAGCGTGATAGCAAAGACATACGTTCGCCCATTGCGTATAAGCTACGTTCCTCCGGGGTTGAAATGATGAGAGGATTGACTTGACGCGCTTTGTGAGATATTGCATCTCGGCAGACCATCGAAAAGCGCCCTGATGATCCTTGCTTAGAATCGCGATGATTTAGTTACAGATAAAAAAGGATTCACCTAGAAGAACAGTTTCTTCTGGCTGACCGGACCCAACGCTTTCCATCTTGACCGCCACTTCCATAGAACTTTTGCCTGTGTGAATGACCTGTCCACTAAGGCGAAGGTCTCGAAAGGGGTCCAGTGGCGCCAGCATGTCGAGTCTGACCACGACAATCGTGAATATAACTGAATGACAATGAATGAATGAGCCTCACCGATCCACAGATGCCGTCACGATGTAGAACCCGTGCTTTTGAATCCGACCAAGAGTCTGAACTGCTGGTCCCAACATGTGTTTGTACGCGATAGAACCAGCCAAAGAGTCGAGATGTTCCATAAGCCTATGCAGAATCTCAACCAATCGACCTTGATTTTGGAAACGAAATGAACCAACTTTCCAGTACGAATGCCTCCAGACGCATTGATATACTCCTCCTTGCGCTCAGCCGAGGAACCAAAGGGGAGAATGAGCTCCGTATATGAATCATACATATTCCTTGGGACCAAGGGGCCTTGTGATGCTTGGGAAGGTTCTGGAGCTTGTCCAGTCGCCGCAGAAGCATTGAGAAGAGCTTCAGACCAGAGGGTCCGGCTTCTCATGGGCATTACGCTACAGTGACCAAGGAGATGAGGAGATTAGTGATGAAAGCAAGGGTAGCTATTCACGTATGGTAGGCAGGATCGGACCGTGCCACTGGGATGAAAATGAGGCAGGCCTTGGATACAGAACGTAATATGATAACGCACTGACGACCTTCAAAAGCCTGTCCATTGTATTAATATCCTGGTTTTCCTCTGCGACCGAGCGTAACAATCCATCGTTTCGTAGATTTGCACATGTTCTGAAGGTACGACGAAGACGAAGGCAAGATCGCGTGAGCAACTGGGGCATCTGACTCCCAAGGCGTCGCTGCATGTCAATGAGAATTTTCACACAAAGCAAGGAACTGGTGCGAGAGTTTTTCGATTGCAAAAAAACTCTGGCTAATAAGCAAAATAAGATCCGAAGAGGGAGAAGATTGTGGAGGAGTAGTACTGTAGCAGAGGCGAAGGCGTCGGGTTCGGAAAGACATGGGATCGGAACATTTGGATATAGAGTAACTTTCTGTTTCTCGTCACCATCATGCTCAGCCACAACGTCAATGTCACTTTTCATAATCTAGCACATATGTCAACTCTAGAACATTGTTCTGATGGTCGTCATGTATAACCATCCAACATCTTTTCGATCTGGACGCAACCTAATTGACCAGCTATCATAATAGGACTGCAATGAGTCGCCTGTTACGGCTTCTCCTTCAGCTCCACCCCCCTGAGGTGCTCAGTGAGCCGTTTTCATTTAGCTTGGTCTAGCAGTGCTAGGGCCCTTGTAATCTTTGTTTTCTTTCCCTCGTCTGTCCGATCTTAGCTGTTCTGGTTGATACGCATATCTTCAAATGCGTTTCCCTCGCTCTGCTCAGTTGGATCTTTTGGTAAGTTTTACCTTCATATCGTTTACAGAGAATCCTTACAAGAACTTTAGTATGCTCGTATCACGTTGAACCGAGTTACGACGGCCTTCTTCATCTTTAGCTTTCTCCACTGTTTCGCACAGGGCATCATCCAGTCCTTTCTCTTTTCTATTGACTCCAACTATAACTCGATGCTTTCCTCGATCACGACAGTAGCCGAAATTCCTGCAAAGAACTTGACATATCTCGAAGGCTCTCCAGGAAATTGGCATCTTCTTATGTGCAATGACATACCTCACGGACAAAAGATTTATCCGTGTATGGATATCTTCAGAACATCTGCAGACACGGGCAACGATCTGGTACGCTAAACAAAAACGATGAAAATTTTTTCGACTAACTAATCATCTCAGGCTGCCAGGGTACGTGCTATAATCTTGGAAATTCAACATTTCTTTACCCGTTGTTGTTCCAGGCCCTCAACAACACGGGCAGGAGTGTTTCTATTTCCGCTGTTCATGATTCGTCTACGAAAGATATCACGGGTGTTACTCTTTCGTCTGGATCGAAAACATTTCTACTTGACCTCCAATGTACACAAAATCTGGTGTACTCAGAACAAATGTGCGCCAACGCTTCTTTTCTCAACCACGTCGAGGATATTCAAATCTCAACAGCATGCATAACTCAAAACGCGAAGACCTTACGTTTGTTCTCCTGCAGTTCTGGCTCTTTGCTATTTCCGTCATTGCGATCATGAAGGATTCGGTGCCCCATACGTGAGTTCACACCGTACTAAAATTGCCAACTTTTACAATCCATGTCTCACCCTAGGCTGGCTGTTCTGGCTACTCGTATCCTTATTACGTTCTGGTCGGCATATGCTCTCTGGAGAACAAAATACATCGAAACACAGTTTACGCAAATGATTTTCCAATCAGGCACCCCTTGTTCTCTGAATGTTTTCCCTGCTTATTTTGGCACTCGAATTTCCTACGAGGTACAAGCTTGACTCTTTCCTGCTGCGGTTGCTAATGGATTCTCAAAACAGATATCCGACCTCATCTTGAGCATCACGGCGTTGATAATAGCTTCATATCTTTCATTCTTGCTTCTGCGTGTTCGTCAAAGTTACCTCGTACGGTCTTTCATTAACTCATCTGTGACAACAGGACTACAACAATCAGTCGCTCAAGTGTGTTGGCGCGCCCCAGCATATCAACAGGATCCACAAGGTTTGTCGATTTATAGATGTAGCTGCATTCTGATCTGATAGACTCCGCGCAGTTCTTCATGGCAGTCTTGGCCTGTCTGCAATTAGAATGTTTTATTCTCGTTGCTGCGGGATCCCTATGGATAGACGTCCTTGTCAACACGGCGATCGAGGGTATCTCGGCTCACACAGTTTTGTACAAGGGGTTGTTTACTGCTACTACAATTGTAAGTAGCTCAGTTGTGATGATCTACTGCGCTGATTTCATTTAGTTGCTTCTTCCGTGGATTGCCATGGTACCCTCTATTGCCTAATCGAACGTCGCCTCTACTAAAAGTCGTGTGTCTTGCAGGGATGGTATGCCATTAGACGCGAAATGAGGAAACTGATGGTGACTTTTCTTGGAATCGCCTTCTTCCTTCTATTGGGGTGGTCACTCATGTTCTACTCCATTGTCTATCGATGGTATGCTGCTTTTCGTGGGTGCCTTGATGGTCGCTGACCTGCGGGTATCACAGGACCTTTTTGCAATGGCCTTACCTTGGGTGCTTTACTGTAGCATCACTCATTCTTATCGTCGCAAGCATAGTTCTAGGCGTGATATGTCGCTTGAACTTCGGAAAAGGATTGGCACAGTATCGTGAGTTGCGCTTACTATAGGTAACATGCCAGGAGAACCCCATACTGAGCTGATAATTGTAGTCCATGCTGAAGCAGCTCTTGCATCGTCGAACTTCGCACCTGAGGTGTTCAAGCATGACGAGGAAAAGGGACCTTTAGATATGCCCGATGTAAAACCCCTCCCCACCGCGGCAGATGCTTTTTATGTTGCTCCACTTGTCCCCAAGGAACCTGGCGTCCTGCAGAGGTCGCAAGTGGCGCATATTTATCAAGTTCCGTACAATGTTCCTTTTTGACTTGGACATGGGTAATTAGTGCTATGCATGTACATTTTTTGTGGACTTCCGTGATTTATAGAAAGAAAGCTTGTAACTCCAAATTATCTCAAAGGACCTCGGTGTACTAATACTATCGCGGTTCGCTGTCAGTGTGTCGCGATCAGGTGATACACACGTGGTCTTCATATAAAGAGCACGCGTCACCCGAACCCACTAACTCACTATTTCTGACCGGGATTCCTGGAAACCTACCAATTCTATTTCTCTTGCGACTTTTTCACACGTTGAAATGCAAAGAAAATGTGTCATTTCGCGGAAGACTAGGGGTCAAGGCTTGTTTCGTGTTACATCCTGGGTTTTTCGGTGAGGCAGTTGTACGTGTCATTATATGTGCTCTAAGTATCCTTCGCTTGTTTTCTCTTGGATGTTAGTATTGGAATATGCATAGGGGCACAGTTACGCCTTTTTAAAACATGGCATCCCATCCAATACAATATATTGTAAGTGCATGTACAGCGTGTTCGGATTGGTATATACAGCCTATACTCTGCAGTGAACCCGAAGCTGCATCGTCAGTTTGAGGAGTCCTATAGACCCTTCTTCCTGTGGATGAAATACTGCTATGATAGCTTGCAAATGGGCAGTTTGATCTTGAGAAACCTATCGAGGTGCGAAAACTCTGTATCTTGGTTGATTCGCGCTAACATGCACTTAATCACCACAGACCATATACAACAATGCCGACACGTTTGAGTATTGTTTGGACCTCTTTCTGGAATGCCAGTCTCAATTAGTACTCACGTCCACGAACAGGGCTACAATGACACGGACTCGTTATTCTTTCCCCTACACGACCATGCCGACAAAACATCTTCAGCTCCTACCTCACTACGCCGCCTTGACTTTGCGCAGAAGCTACAGAAACAACACATTAGACGTGTCAGTGAACTTTATGGAGGACGCGGACCATATTTCCGCAAGTATAGCCTTCACTGCGTGTAGGCAATGTGCATGCATCGGATGTGGTCGATCAAAAATCCTTCACTGGAGTTCATTCGTGGCTCAGAAGATGCTGGCCGTGTCGACGGCGTTCTCCCGTACAGGCGCCCTGGCACGGTCTTTTTTCTCCCAGAAGACCCTACAAAATTTGGAGTGACGGCAAGGTCGTAGTGACGGAGAATATAGCAGTTCCGACGAAAAAGAGGGTCAAAACGATTATCAGGCATCGCATTCAACCTTTCACTTGCGAATGAAGCGATGGATTCGAAATGTTGATTGACAAGACCCTCCAGTGTGCATGCGCTTGTTTGAAGAACGACGTCAACCGAACCCGCCAATATTTTAAATCCATGAGCGCTACATCTCTCTTTCTCACCTTGTATCTCTAATACAATAATGAGGAAGATTGTAAACGTTTTCGGCCTTCAACATGAGGATGGATGGATGGATTTTCTCTGTTTAACGCCGACAAGCCCCTGAGCCCCTGTGTGGGCTACAAGGGGCGAAAGGAATGTCAGACTCCGACGATCTAATCAAACACAAGGATGAGGTTCTATCACACTGCACCATAGCTATATACTGTACTATATCCGATACAAGACAGTAAGAAAAGACACGGAAGTCAAGGTAAAGGGGCGTGATACACCTGCTCACCGTGTAACGCTCACGAGACTGCTCTTCTCCAACCACTGCCTCGCCGTCCGAGAAGCGGAGGCATCGGGGGATAGACAGGGAGCGCCGGCTACGCAGGTTCTGCGAAGACACCGTCGAGGACGAGGCGCACGCACTGCTGGGGTGTCGACAGTCCAGGGGTCTGCTTGAGTGCCGGGAGAGGTTCTGGCGTATCTTGGGGGAGCAGGGGCGGGTGCAGAGCCATGGGAGTCGTTGGACCCCGATGCGGCCCTGCTCGAATTAGTGGCCTCAAAGAATTATGTCAGGGCACTCGGACGTTTAACGCATGATGTATTTCAGGTGTATAGTAGTA
>JABAJV010000474.1:0-10199 GCA_018854895.1 Tricholoma furcatifolium
ACCCTACATCGACAACGATTAGCATTTTGGACTCGCTCGAAAGTTTTGTGATGACATACAGGCTCCTTGGAGAAGACGGGTCCCTCGACGACGCGCTTCACGATGAAGGCGTTGCTTTTCTGCAGCAAATGCGTTATTTAGGCTCTGTAGAGGACATAAGGACCAGACGAACACGGAGGAGCAGCCACTGGAGATCGGAGGACATTCTTTTGAGGTTGGGTTCGGTGATTTCGACGACCAGCGGGTAATTGACACTCCTTCCACAAACGGAAACCGGTGGCTCATCAAAACTGTACAGCTGGCCCTTGCATAACATGTACAAACAACCCTCTATTTCAGCGCCACGTACTTTACAACGCCACACGCGTTGAGAGCATACCTTCGTAATGAATACTAGGTGAGATAGTACCCCTAGGTTATCTGGCCTCTCATGTCCTTCAGTGTATATTATATCATAGGCAAACATTTGAGATGTTCCGTATCTCTCTCGCGCTCTTCGGGCTCCAGTAACGAAAGGCTGACATCTTGAACCCCGAATCCAGATGTTAGACTGAAGCATATATTGAGCACCTGTTGGGATGGTTATCCTTATTCCTCACCAGTCATCTCCAACCTCGGCCCGAAGCCCATAAGTGCGGGTGGGCGCTCCGTTCCCATTAGACGATCATGATGCTGACCTTGTGCTTATTTCTGCTGGCGTCAATCTATCGGTACGTGATTACTTGCGACTTGACTTGCTGTGTCCGCGTGGTCAATGCACAGCAATTTAGTGCTTGCCTTTGCTACACACCCTCATTGATGGAAAAAGGTCACTCGAGAACAAGGACCCGGGTTGAACGGGGCGAAGGCTTTGCGTCTTACCACAGCACCCCTGTCCCCAGAATTACTGGCCACCATCATGCTTGCAGATACCAATAACAATATGGAAGTGCCGCCTGGATCCCTCCCCTCAACGGTTGACCAGACTCTATCTCTTTGTCCTTGGCAAGCTTAACAAAGTGGCATCGCTGAATCTCGCTTAGTACTAATCATCTCTCATTCTCTCCAGCTTTCGTATTTTGGTCGCAGGCTATGTAGGTTTCTCTGACGTGGATATCCTACCTCATAAATACCATCGCCTCCACAGACAGGTGTAGGAAAGTCTTCTCTTATCGCGGGCATTTTCAATGTTAGCCCAGAGGTACCTTGATCACTTCAGTCCTTCCTGTATCTATTAAAAGACATTCAACAGGATGTCGACGTAGCTCACGACCGTGTTGGAAGAACTGATATCAATAGAGTGCATGGAAACAACCCTCGCCTCGCTGTCCACGATAGTCCAGGTTTTGAACCAGACGCGAATGAAAACTTCAAAATTGTGGAAAATTTTATTATGAAGAGATCCAAGACCAACTTACCCATCGAGGAACGCATTCATGCATTATGGTACGTTGAAACAGTCCGGATTTGATACAGCTCAGAGTCACTCAGACCTCATCCCTAGGTTATGTATAGGACCTCTGCGGAGAACTTTTATCACATACTGCCCACGACGCACTTCTAAAGCTCGCTATTCAGTGTCTGTTCTGAATCCGGCTACAGATTCATAACTAATATTGATTGGCTGGCATATAGACAAAATTCCTGTCATCATGATTTTCACCAAGTTTGATCTCCTACTCGACACGGTGTTCGTCGATAAATCCAGACTCAATTTCTCTACCAATCACGATGAAGTCGAAAAGGCCGCTCTCGGCACCGTCTATGCGTCAGCTGGAGCCCATCGACACAGAATGAATCTCCCATCTTCTTTTGAACGGTCAATCTATCACGTTCCTGTCTCGACACGGCAGTCACGTCATGGTTCGCTCATTGGTTTTTATTCTATGCCAAAGGGAATATCTGATCGATGCTTCAGGATTCATGCCAACACGAGTCGAACCTTTAAACGAGGTCATGGCACAGTGCTCGAAAGCGAAAGCGTTGAATGTGCTCTGGGATATAGCACAGCGCTTTGATCCCAAACAGAAGGTCCTGACTTCGATTAAGTAGGTGTTGTCCTTGCTTTTTCATTCCTTAATTCCTTACCAGCATCACTTTCTAGTGAAGGTCTCAAGTGTATAGGTACTTCCGCTTTTTCTCAGACGCCCAGCTGACATTCAATTTAGACTATTGGCGGGACATGGAAAAAAGTAGAGTTTTCACGGGGCACACTATGAAGGACTGCTTGTCGCGAATTCATTTGGACATCATCAAAATTTGGAATTTCCATGATCCAGAGGAGGTAAACCCCTACCATCATCCCAGTGTACCCACCCCTGATTGTCTTTCAAGCTACTCACTAGCAACGACTTCCACGTGCAGATGTTGAAGCTGATAGCGCCACTTGTGCCTCAACCTCGCTTTCAAAGGTGAGTCTCGCTACTCAAACCAGGATGTGGTATTTAAATAGCCACAGATATCAAACCACAACTCGAAAGTTTGCTCCCATTGGCACTCTCTGTGCAAATTTTAGTACGGTCGTACCCCCTTTAGCAATAGCATTCGGTTCAGTGGGTGCTGAAGCCATTGTGGCGACTGATTTTCTTACCGAGAAATATCGGGCTACGTATGTATGCTCAATCTCGTATTTATATGCTTATGTTGATTATCTTTCCCTGTTAGTCCTCAGACAGTGGCTTGTCTAGAGGCCTACATTATTGATCTCACACTTTTCCTCCACGAGCTCTTCGTAACTACTCGAAAGCCTCTTAATGGAGAAATTGTTTTGTCGACGCTTACACGTTATAAAGAGACCAAATCCGACAGGATTCACGAAATCATCCAAAATAATGCCTGTTCTGCGCGTGACGCCTCTAAGGGCGCTATGGCTAAGGTCGAAATTGGAGAACTCATATGTAGGGAGTTGCAGATAGATGTTGAGCGCACGGCATACTCTAGGCTTGCCGAGTACTGCAGCCTCAGACATTCTGTCAAGGCAGATAAAGCAAAAGCGGCACAGTTCACATCTAGCGCACGTTCGGGGCCGACTAAAGAGGATGAAAAACGCAGAATGGCAATACGAAGGACGGAACAAAGGATTGATTTGAATCAAGAGCAAATGGAGCGACTGGACATTCCAGCCTTCACACGTCTGCGAATATCTCTTGAGGTACGAAGGGAGCGTTTCCTCTTGACAGGCTTCTTGACAAACTATTCGCGTTTTTAGGATCTTCCTGATGAGGTTATGCGGAAAATATATGCTATGATAGGTGCAAATTAGGCATGTGCGATAAGGTATCGACGCGCTAGCATATGGCAAATTACATTTTAATGATGATAACCTTTTTGACGCGCCCTCTCGGCTTTGAGCTCGAACGGCGAAAGGTGACGTTCCGAACCCTGAATCCTGAAAGATGGCTGTTTCTTTCCCTCAAGGAAGCTGTCGTTAACGGTCGCTTGACTGGCCTGCGAAGCAGTACGCCTGCACTCTGAAACTATGCATGCGACTGCAGTCGTAGACGATGAACTGAAGCATCTGATGACTCCCCTAATATTGAGGTACCTTTCCTGTACCTGTAGTCTGGAGACAGCGATTTGTATAGGGGCCTACATCCTCCACCTAACATTCTTGCTCTGACGCCAACACCTAACATTCTTGCTCTGACGCCAACTAGCTTCCTTTCGAATGGGATACACCTCCCCTTATGACCCATACGCAGCAGGAAACCGCCGTCTATCTCCATCTCCAGAAAATCGGCGGGAATCGTGGGTGGTGGCAAGCTGTCGAGGGAGGAGAGTTATGAGGCGTGCGTGCGCCGTTGGGCGGAGGAGGAGGTTAAAGTTAAGGTAGTTAACGAGATGGAAATTAAGGGGGATATGGGTGCAGTTGCAGGGAGAGCGTAAGCGGGAGATACTCGTTGACGCTGGGAAAGTGGGTTCGACAGTGGCGGGTACAGGATTGTGAAGAGGATTTGATTTTTATGCATCCTCACCCAAGGCGTCTACGACATATAACACCTGTCGCGGTCAGACAAACAGTCCCCTTGACTCGACCCCCAACGCGTCTGACAGGGTATATCCACTTGAAGACATCGGACGGATGGAGCTGTGAGGAGAGATGGACGTTGTGAGTGTCCACGGAGGGCGAAGGTTTTTATTGGCACCAATAACGGTGCTTCTGCGAATAGTGGATGCAACCGAGCGGACAGAAGAAGCGGAGGAACGAATTGAAGCCACAGAGGACGACGCACGGGTGAATCCCAGAGCTGGAGCGGAGGTTTGGTGGTAGCTGAGCGCTGACGAACTAGGCTGAGTGGATGGCGTAACTTTTTTAAAACTTTCTTCGCTGGCGGTAAGTGATTAAGTATGATCAAAGCTCAACAAATTGGGAACTCTTGCGTCCTCCACCGCCTCAGGATCTTGGTTACAACCATCATAATCGACGGTTACGACCTAACACAGGGACAAGGATTGCGATAGTGGTTGAGCATGAGCATCTGAGCATGAGCGTGATCATTGATGAATGTAGTTGTAGAACGGCTAAGTCGTCACGGGATCATGAGGTTGATGGGGGCGTGAGAGATGCGAGGCCTGTGCGAGGCGCTGAGGTGCTTCAGTAACAGGCCATCTTCATCTTCTCATCGATATGGCTGACGAACGTACCAAAGAGCCCCAAAGTCTTACCAAACGATTCAACAAGTTGATCAAGTCTGAATCGATTCCCGGTCAGCTTTCAATGACTCAGAAAAGAGTCCCCCGGTCCATATTCAATGCCCACTGCTTCCGCATCCTCGTTATTGGTAGGGCAAATGTTGGGAAAACTACGCTGCTCAAACGGGTTTGCAACACAGAGCAGGATCCAGTTTGTAATAGAGTAAGCCATCTGCTTCGCTTGATATCCCCTTCTCATCGTTTTTCTCTCCCCAGATTAACCCGACCTCAGAGGTGCCAACTCGGTAATCTCTGTGATTTCTCTACTCATGATACTGATTTGATGCCATAGCGAGGGAGCCATGATATTCGTGATGAGTTCACCTTCAAAAACAACCGAGGATTCATCTTCCACAAGTCTCCTGGATTCGAGGCTGGGGATGAGAAGGAACTTGAAACCGTGATGTCTTTCATTGAAGAGAAGGCAAAATCCCGGGACATTATGGATCAAATCCATGCAATTTGGTGGGTTTTTTTTCGTCTTTTTTGACAGAACTCAAGCAAAAAAGTCTTTAGGTTTTGTTTCAATCTGCCATTAGTTGAATCAGAGAAGAACTTCTTCAAGATGCAACGTCCTGGAAATGGTAATCTCATTTCATTCTTCTTGTTGCATTGACTGATCAATTGCAGTTCCGGTTGTAGCAATCTTCACAAAATTTGATGTTCTGGCAACACGGGTCTATGATATGAACAAGAATGAGGAGGAGAATGAGAAGAACACTTGTAAGACTTTGAAGGAAAAGTTTGAAGAACTTAGGAGTTATGACTATCCGCCTCGTGCTTATGTGTGCTTTGAAGGCATGTCTTTCCTCATTCTGAGTATGCCCTCAGACTAACACCTTGTCCAGCTATCCAGGAGGGAGGCAAAGGTAATTACCAAGAACAAGTTGGAGAACTGATCAAACAGACAACTGCATCAATTGACAACTTGGCACTTAAAATACTATTGGTCACTGAGCAACATAATAGCCTGGAAATTGAGTGTGATATAAATGAGTACTTTGTTCTCTTGCTCACTGTTGCATCAACTGATTTTGTCTGCTGTAGATATATGTTAAAGAATAATTCTATAGTGGGAAATTTGAGCATCATTTCTAGATCTATCAAGACTCACTTAAATAAAGTGTGACTTGATTTTTTCAGTTGCATCCTGGTTTCAGAAGGTAAGCATTGAAAAGTGGAGTAAAAGGCTTGCTTACATGTTATTTATAGAAGGTGAGAAACAGGATAGAGAGCACGATTTCAATTGCTAACATGAGCTGTAAAATTGCATCCAGTTTGTGAGTGGCTATGGATGTTCTGAGCTTGATTTCATTTGCTAAATGACCTGTAAAATTGCATCCAGAATGTGAGTAGCTGTAGATGTTCTTTCAATTGCTGGTGACATGACCGGTGAAATTGCATCCAGGATGTGAGTGCCTGGAGATGTTCTGAGGTCGATTCCAATTGCTGACATGAATTGCATTCAGCAAGTGAGTGGCTGAGGATGTCATGAGTTTTATTGCAGATGTTAAAATGGCCTGGAAAATCACATCTAGCAAGTGAGTGCATGTGGAGGTTCTGAGCTGGAATTCAATTACTAACATGGCCTGTGAAATTCTATTCAGCGAGTAAGTGGGCTGTAGATATTCTGAGCTTGATTTCAATGCTGACATGGCCTGTGAAATAACATCCAGGCAGTGAGACTGTGGATGTTCTGAGCTTGATTTCAGTTGCTGACATGGCCTGTGAAATCATATCCAGCGAGTAAGTGGCTGGAGATGTTGTGACCTTCATTTCAATTGCCAACATGGCCTGTGAAATTGCATTTAGCAGGTGACTCAGTCAGCTATGAATGCTCTAAGCTTGATTTCAATTGCTAACATGGCCTGTAAAATTGCATTCCTTCAGTCACTCGCTTCTCCTACTATATCTCCTGCAGATACCAATATTGAGGTGCCACCTGAATCACTTCCTGAAAGATACTCTCTTTGTCTACCAAGGTATTATGTATAATACTAACATTGTTCAACATAGGTTACTAATACTCCTTCTCCCATCCAAAGATTTCAGATTCTTGTTGTAGGCAACGTAGGTTCTCTGCCATGAATATCCTACTTTGTAGACATGATTGCTTCTACAGGCTGGGGTAGGAAAGTCCTCTCTTATCACCAACATATTCAATGTTGATCCAGAGGTAAGTACATCGCCTGGATCTTAATGTATCTGTTAAAGATAACATGCAATAGAATATTGACCTTCATCATGATGATCAAGACTGTGTTGGAACAATCAACATCAACAGGATTTATGAGTCCCCTGACAACCTGCACTTCACCCTTCACGACAGCAAGGGCTTTGAGCCTGGTCAGAATGAACACTGGAGGACTGTTGAAAAATTTATTACTGAAAGATCTGATACGAACTTGCCTATCAACAAACACATCCATGCAATATGGCATGTCATGTTCATCTGAATGTGGTATACTTTACACTCATACATACTATCTGCAGGCTATGTAAAGAAGTTCCACATTTAGGACAAGGGCCACATTTGATACAGACCGCCGAGGAGAACCTCCTAAAGCTTGCTATTTCATGTGTGTGCCACTGCCACTGTGTTCCTTCATTGGGAACTATAACTATTGATTATTAATCAGAGGCATATAGTGAACATCCCTGTCATTGTGGTTTTCACTAAATTTGATCTCTTAGTCAACCAGTCTTTACTCATGCAATTCAGTGATAGCGACCATCCCAGTTTTGCTCAAGCAAACAAAGATGCTCGCAGCACTATTGATGCATTAGTTGAACAGCTCCAACCACAAATGTGCCTCCTGTCTTCTTCTGAAGAGCCATTTTATTATGTTCCTGTGTCCACAAGTCAAAATTATCCTGGTTTGTTCATTGTTTTTATATATATTGAAAGGACATAATTGATTGATGCTCCAGGATTTATGCAAACCCTTGAGGCATTAACAGATGTAACAACAGAGTGTTTGAAAGCAAAAGCACTATTTGTGCCTCAGCGCATTAATCCTATTCAGCAGTCAATCGAGTATGTATTGTACTCATTGACCTCATTTGTTCCTTACCAACATTGCATGCCAGTGCAGGTTTTGAGCGTATTGCTTCTTTCACTCTTTCCTAGTAAACTGACTGACATTAAACTTTAGGATATTGGAAGGATGTAAGAAAGACTCCAAAGCTAGGAATGCAAGTCATGCATGGCTGCTTGTTGCAAATCCATCTGGATATAATGACAGTCTGGGATTTCCGAGATCCACAAAAGGTAAGCTCTCCCACCATCAACAGAGTTCACACATCTCTAATAGCCTTTCAAGCTACTCATTCAAAATACCTTTTATGTGCAAATGTTGGAGCTGATAGAGCCACTTATGGCCCAAACCCAGTCTGCAAGGCAAGTCTTCCTCCTCAATACAGGTTGTGGTATTGAGATAGGCACAGCCTCAGATATCAAAGTATATCTCAAAAGTTTGCTCCTTTTTTTCTCATTGCCAGTGAAAAGCATAGGGCAACGTATGTCAAATTTTATACTAGGTATTTATATTCTAATATTGATATACATTTTAGTCTCGAGCCAGCGGTTTTCGTAAAAGCTTACGTTGTCCATCTAACGGCTCTTCTCCACGACCTCCACGTAATTACGCTCCAAGAAGGGGGGCAGAGGCCTCTCAACAGAGAACTTGTTTTGTCGACAGTTAAACAATATGAAAAGACCAAATCTGCCAGTATCCACAACAGGATTCCATATTTAAATTTGCCTCTCCCGACGTCTGACACCTTTTCAACTGAGACGACTTTCGAGATGGTTCGAGATCACATAGTTGCGAGGCTGGACATGTTCGACGGGACACCCGTATTTAATCCTACTGCGAAAATTGACAAGCTTATCGACGAGTACCGCAGCCTTAGAGGATCTGTCAAGGCAGACAGAGCAAAGGCGGCACAATTCAAGGCTAGTGGCCGTTCAGGGCCGACTAAGGAGGATTCCAAGCGTAGGCAGGAAATACAAAGGATGGAGGAAAGGATTGCTCACAATCAGGCGGAGATGAAGCGATTGAACGTTCCTGCCTTCCAACGGCTGCGAATATCTCTCGAGGTACGAAGAGAGCTCATTCATTTCCTATTGCGATTCTTGACAAACCATCTGCGTCGTTAGGAACTTCATGATGAGATAACGCAGAAGATATATGCTATGATAGGTGCAAATTAGGCACAATGTGCGATAAGGTGTTGAGGCGCTCTCGCCAACCAACACCGGCTACGGCTAGGTAGCTTCATTCAGAGTGTAGTAACGTTTTAATAATCTTAACCTTTGTAATGCACTCTCTCTGCTTGCGAGAGCTTGACATTTTCTGGCGATGAGATGGCTCTTCCCCACTCCGATCAAGGAAGCCTTCGTTATCACTCGCTCACTTGTCTCCGAGGCAGTACACCTGCACCTGCATTTTGAACCCCTGAATCCTGGGCGAGGAGATGGTTGTTTCGCGCCTTCAAGGAATTAACGCTCGCTCACTTGACCTCCAAAGCAATACACATGCACCTACATTTTGAAACCCCCGAATCCTGGACGATGAGATGCCAGTGGTTGTGCTCAGGCACTCAAGGAAGCCTTCGTTAACGCTTGCTCACCTGTCTCCGAGGCAGTACACTTGCACCTGCATTTTGAACCCCTGAATCCTGGACGAGGAGATGGTTGTTTCGCACATTGAAGGAAGCTTTCGTTAACGCTCGCTTACTTGACCTCCAAAGCAGTACACATGCACCTACATTTTGAAACCACCGAATCCTGGACGATGGGATGCAAGTGGTTGTGCCCTCAGGCACTCAAAGAAGCCTTCGTTACCGCACGCTCACCTGGCCTCCAAAGCAGCCTGAGTACACCTGCACTTGCCCTCTTGAACCCCCTAATACTGGATGATGAGATGACTCTTTCCCGCTTTCAAGGACGCCTTCGTTAACGGCTCGCTCACCTGACCTCAAGGCAGTGCACACTGCACTCGCGCTTACATTTTGAACTCAGAATCCTAGACGAGTCGTTATTCCCGCTTTCGAGTAAGCTTTCGTTAACGCTCGCTTACCTGGTCTCGAAAACAGACAGTGCACCTGCAGCCTTTAAGGTTTTACCGACTATTCACGCTACCAGTTACAGTGCAGTCGCAGACGGTGGAATTAAGTGAACCCGTTTGGGTGGGGACACCTATCTCCTCTTATCTCCTCCTCGGCGCTAGCCAATTGTGCAGCCTCGGCTGGAGGCCCATGACTGTGCGCGGACTGAGAGAAATGAAGCTTTAGTTGTAAGCGAACAAGGGCGAATTGTGCAGCCTCGGGAGTCGGCCGCAAGCCCATGACTGTGGGCGGACTGAAAGATACGACAGTAATGAAGCTTCGATTGTAAGCGAACAAGGGCGATTACGTTCTTTGTGGCTGCAAATGTTCTGTGGAAGTTAAGATAGGGCGCAAGCGCAAACGGTTGCATCACGTGACCAAAGCGTGATTTTGCGTGACAAAACTTGTAGATCTTT
>JABAJV010000475.1:0-10188 GCA_018854895.1 Tricholoma furcatifolium
CTAAATTAAGCTCCACAATTCTGTTCCCTCCCACCATGGAGGACATCCTCGCCGCCAAATCAGAGCCGTCCGTCAACACAGAGGCTGCTGTTGCCTCCAACATTTCCTTCCAGCATGCCCAGCCCCAGGATAACGAGGTAATTATTTTATTTATTTTATTTACTTTTGCTAACATTCATTACAGGTGAACATCTTCACCGCAGCACAGCGGGGTGACGTCGACCTCATCCGCCAGCTCATCGAGTCGGGCAAGGCGAGCGCAACAGACCGCGACCCTCAAAACATCACTCCCCTGCACTGGGCCGCCATCAACGCCCACCTCCCCGCATGCCGCTACCTCCTCGACCAAGGCGCCGAAGTCGACGCACTTGGCGGAGACCTCGTCGCCACCCCAATGCAGTGGGCAGCGCGCAACGGCTACCTCTACGTCATCCACCTCCTCATATCGCACAACGCCGACCCCACCATCGCCGATTCACAGGGGTACAACTCCCTCCACCTCGTGACGCACTCCTCCTCCATCATGCCGCTCCTCTACCTCCTCCACCAGCCCATCAACGTCGACTCGCGTGATGCGCAGGGGCACACGTCGTTGATGTGGGCTGCGTACCAGGGCGACGGGCTCTCGGTCGAGCTGCTGCTCAAGCACGGTGCGGACCCGAATGCGCGCGACGACTCGGGGCTGTCGCCGCTGCATTGGGCCGTCGTGCGCGGGAATAGGATGATTATTCGGAAGCTGGTTGAGATGGGTGCTGATTTGACTGCGAAGGACGGCGAAGGGCGCACGCCTCGTGATATGGCGGTCGAGCTGAAGAGTCTGGGGGCGTGGAAACGCGCGTTGGAGGAGGGCGCGATGAATGAGTATGGCGTTAAGCGGGGGAAGCCTTTGTCTGATGTGAGTTACAGCCTGTACATGCAAGAAAGACGCGCTGACATTGTTTTGCAGCGAAACACGAAAATCACGATATTTATCCTGCCAACGATATTTTTCTATCTCATTTTCATGACTTTAACGATTCTGCCGTGGTACACCGGGTTGTTCCTCGCCTTTGCAGAGTTCTTTGGCATGCATCACGTACGTTGCGTTCACAACAATCAAACACACGACACTGACATTGACACAGATCGTCACCCGCGTCCTCCTCAACAACTCGACCTACACCGAAAACGTCAACTCGACTCCTTACTTTGCCGGCATTATCCTCGGCTCGATAATCTGGGTCGTCTACTGCTGGTTCACCCGCCTAGTCCAACGTAAGTTCCTTGCTCCTTACCTCGATTCAGCAACACAAACCTCATTTTCGCATATGCAGAAGCGACATCCCACGCATTCACCCACCTCCTCTTCCTCCTCACCGTCGGGCTGTGCGTATACAACTTTTTCCGCGCCGTCACGCTCGATCCTGGGACGTGCCCTCGTCCCGCCAGCGACGGGGAGCTCAAATCCGTAAGTCGTGTCGCTGCGATTATAAGGTAACCGATCTGGATTCTGACTCTTGACAGATTATCGAGGATTTGGCGTCAGAGGGAAGGCTTAATGGGCAGACGTTTTGTATCCAGTGCATGGTAAGTGTTTCTGGTATGATTCCTTGATTGTGTGCTCAGTATATGCGTTTGTTTAGGCGCGCAAACCGCTGAGATCGAAACATTGTCGTGTGTGTGATAAATGCATCGCGAGAAGCGATCAGTATGTCGATTTTCCTTCGTCTAGACCGAGTTTCTGACTTTTTGTTGATATAGTCACTGTCCTTGGGTATGGAATTGCGGTGTGTGACGTCTGTTCGTTCTAGATAGGATTTCACTTAACGCTTTTGTTAGTCGGCGTCAACAACCATCGCCAATTCGTCCTATTCGTCACCACGCTCGTCATCGGTATCGCGCTCTTCGACTACCTAACCTACGCATGTACGTTCCCCACCCATCCATCCCCTCTCTTCCCGCCCGAACTACCCACTTACCAAACCAAACAGACTTCACATCCACCCTCCCCACCTTCCCAAGCATCGGCATACCCTCCCCAGACTCCCCCGCATCATCTTCATCCTGCCTCCTCCCCGCGACACTTTGCACGATAACAGCACACGACACACTTCTCTTCGCCGTCGCGACCTGGGCGACCCTCCAGCTCACGTGGACCTCCGTCCTCCTCGCGTCCCAGCTCTGGCAGATCATGCGCCAGATGACGACGCTCGAGGTGTCGAACCTTGGACGGTACGGGTACATGGGCGGGCGCGGGGGGCAGAGCATGGCGGGGCAGATGGGGCACCGGCATCTTGCCGCTGCGGGGGGTGCTGGGGGCCGGCGGATGGGCGCGGGGGCGGGTGGGGGGACGGGGGACACGGATTCGGAGGATACGGCGCTCGTGGGTGGGAGTGGGAGTGGGTCCGAGACGCCGGGCCACGATCACGGGCATGGGCATGGGCATGGTAGCCACGGGCGCCACTCGGGCGTGTGCGCAGGCTGCGGGACGGGGTTCTTCATGAGCCTCCTCGGGTTCGACCGCTTCACGAAGGGCAAGGCCGTCGATGGGCTCGCGCGCGCGGGGAGCGCGGCGAACCCGTTCGATCTGGGCATCGTGGGGAATTGTAAGGACTTTTGGAGCGTTGGGAGGGAGCTGGGGGTTGAGTATGATAAGCTGTATGATGTGCCGATCGAGGGGTTCCGCGAGGCGAAGCGGCGGAGGAGGGATACCGAGGATGGGGAGGACGCGGGAGCGGGCCACGGTGGGGGGAGGGGGAAAGGACGCAGGAAGAGTTTGTTTATGGGGCTGGGGAGCGCGAGGCCGAGTGGCAGTCGCGCGGGGTATGAGCCTGTTAGCCAGGTTTAGAATATACCAGTGCCTTGTGCCATGGGCCAGGAGGGGTTACTTAGTACCCGTTTTTACGATTTGATTACGCTGCCAGACGATTCTCCAGTGTTGTAATTTACATATACATATACTTGGGTATAAATACCATGAGTTTTTTTGTACTACTGTAGTGGTACCAGCCACTTGGCATGGCCGTACAGTATCAACTTTGTTTGGGCGCGCAGCCTCGATCAGGGCTCAGCGCTTCGCAGTCACTGTGTAGATATCGAGTTTTTGAACACCCCTCATATGTGCTCTACATCACTCAAGCTAAGCTGAAGGCACCATGATATATACCAGATAAGGTGCGATTTTACAAATAAATAATAATGTTTGCCCTTGTCCTTCACCATCATGTTGTATGTAGTGTGTTCTACCGCCCACATGGTTGCCCTAACGACATGAACATAACACACGACACACACATGATCTTTATGATGATCAATGCCTTTGTGCCAAAATGGTCATTATCGACATTCTTCTATTGTTCTTTTCTGCTTTTATTTGCGCGTCGTATTCTGAGTTGAGCACCTCAGCCCTCCCATACCATTGAACGATGAGCAAAGGTTTGTCGCTCGAATATTTGCCATTTCCTATGATCATTAATTCTTATTTGATCAGCTACCGACGATAAAGTTGAATCAGATAGACAGGCAGATGGATTTTGGTCATTTTATGTGGCCGAAACAGCCCTGCACGACTCTAATGTGACAGGAACATGGAAAAGCGACATGAAGAACACACTCATTTTCGTAAGTCGCCTGCTTCCAATGCCCGTTTGCAAAACTGACAAACCAAGGCCGGTCTTTTCTCTGCCACAGTAACGGCTTTCATTACAGAAAGCCAGAAACTTCTTCAGCAGGATCCTGCGGTCGTTACAAATCATCTTCTTACCCAGCTGTTGGCTGCTCAACAGTCAGGGCTCGGAGCAACGAATACTAGTTCATCCGTCCTACTACCGTCCTCGACACCTGCCTTTCCTTTTCAGGTTTCCAACTCTGCCATCGCTATCAATATCTTGTGGTTCACAAGCCTCGTTTTCACTCTCGGTGCAGCTTTGTGTTGTATCCTGGTTCTGCAGCTAGTCCAGCATTTCTCTCAACGGGTCCAACGACCTACAAAGCCGATGGAACGCGCCAGAGTCAGAGCTTTCCTGGCTGATGGTATCGAAAGATGGAAGGTAGAAAGTATTGTGAACTATATTCCAACGCTTCTCCATCTGTCCTTGTTCCTGTTCCTGGCTGGACTCGTCGTCTTTTTGGCGAACCTTTGCATCACAGTCTCTGCTGTAGTCGCAGCAGTAGTGCTTTTATTTGTTGTCCTTTATAGTGTTTCGACCTTGGCTCCCTTCCTCGACCTAGCCTCCCCCTTTGAAACCTTGTTTACCAGATCGTCAGCCCGTCTATCTGCTCTAAACATGAAGCCGGGAGAAGTTGATAGTCCATCTGTAAGAGCACTCACATGGGTACTAGAAACGATCAAAGATGATACTCGCTTTGAGGTTTTCCTCAGAACCATACCAGAATTTCTGACCACAGGCGGTTATATGACGTGGGGAGCCGTATTTAACGACATTGATTCGTCGCAAGCCTTTCAAAACCGAATATGCAAACTGCTACAGGCTTGCTCTCCGATAAACATGGCAAGCTCTTTCCAAGCCAGCCAGGGTCGAGCCTTGGCCTGCATTGAAGCACTCTCTTCCATCTCACAATACGAAACGATAAAGTTCCCTTTCCGTGACACAGATCAGCACACAGTCGCAAAGCTTTCACAATATATCACCTTAGCCATCAGGACCGAGAGACACAGCCCTCTGCTGATCACGAAGGGCATTTGTGCTCTTTCAACGCTAGCTCGTCAAAAAATCATTTCACAATTCGTTGCCCAGGTTCTGGATCCCAATGATAGTGTTGTTCAATACAGAATTCCATCGGATATTGTTGAACTTTCTAGCGCAGCCGATAAGGCTTTGAGGGACATCGAGCAACTACGGCACACTCTGGAAGCCAAATTCGAGGAATATGAATCTCGCCCTCACGATTATGAAATCGGCATCCAGAAAGTCGTACGACAGTACTTGGACACGCTTAACACTGGATCCAAAGCTCTATGGGCCTGGAAAACCTGTGCTATTCACATATTTTCCCAATGGACAAAAGAGAAGAGCCACGACTTGTTTGCGTGGTATTCACTCCTTCCCGAGAGCGGTTACGTGCTAAAGCACGGATTCAAAGGCTCCAGCAACACAGATTCACAGGTTGAACTTTACGCCCTCCAAGTCATGGCGTTAATGAGGCAGATGAGCGTCTATAATTCACTTCCAGCAGTGACATCGAATCTCTTTTCTGGAAACCCTATGGACGCCGCTTCTCGTCACGAACTTGGACCTCTATCTCGACTCCTTGATCTCTGTAACCCCTTAACGAATTATCAAACGCTGCCATCGACAACAATGAAACCGTCGCCAAAGGCTCGCCGCGATGGCCCATCCATCCCCATTCCGAAAGAACCGCCAATCCTTGTTGAATACCTTGGACCGTTTGGCACTGTTGCCTGCATTCTGAAAGATATCAAAGCCACTGATGCTGCAGTCGTCAGCATACTCGATCTTGTGATGAGATTCAAATCTTTAGCACCACGAATGGTAGAACCTCACATCATTCGCGAATTTTTCGGCAGCATTTTCAAGGATCATTCTTTCTTCACCAAATGCTGTGTCGCCCCAGAATCCGCAATGCTCTTTGTAGCAATAATGCGTGTCATTCTTGATTGGGAGAAGGAGGAGAAGGAGTCTAAGCCTTGTTGTCCGTTTTCTTCATCTGACATCCAATTTCTTCTGGATTTCCTACCATTTTTTGATTATAACTGTGCTATTGACCTGGCAGTTCATTTGTTTCCTGCTCCGAAC
The DNA here is from genome assembly GCA_018854895.1 of Tricholoma furcatifolium. NCBI lineage: Eukaryota > Fungi > Basidiomycota > Agaricomycetes > Agaricales > Tricholomataceae > Tricholoma > Tricholoma furcatifolium. The sequence goes on from JABAJV010000475.1 coordinate 5,757, forward strand.
GCCAAAATCGACAGTGAAGTAAAATACAATGGTAATGCTCGTTCTATCACCGTTGGTCGTCGTAAAATCCAGACATTATAGGCTCCTAGTTTTGGTCTGTACTACGGGGTATCATCTTTTACACTTGACAAGTGCTCTTTCTGGTTTTAGTTTGAATAGATTCTCAACAATATTTGGTGTGAACCATTGCCATAATCAAGGGCAATGATCTTCGCTATTTTTTTTCCGAGTCGTGTGCGTCTTGTACATCTTGTCGGGAATACTTAGCATTTGCAATTGGATGTCGAACACTATGGCATTATTGATGTGTGGTTTTGATATTTCATATTGCGTCCAAAGAGTTCAGAGAAATATGGATGTCCGTAGCATACTGTACACGGTACTTACGCGAGCCATATGTATGTGGACTCGGACCTCCCTCAGGCCGCCGCCTGGGTTACAACTATTGACAGTGTGAGAGCGTGAGAACAGAGAGTAAAGAGAGTTGTTTGGAGGGCATGGATGATGATTATTCTTTTTTTTTTCGTAGGTGGAAACGTGCACGAGCAGCGGAGTCTGCTCGGTTGGGAGGACGTCAACGGGGAACGAATGGAGTGTTGGGGTAGAAAAAGAATCTCGACAGGTAACATCTGCTGAGTGGACAAACAGGTGGCGGCGGAACGCGTGATTTCAAGGGATGGATTTAGACGAGGTGTGTGGTATGGATGTCATAATGGGTGTTGTGTCGCATATAGCGGTACAGAAATTGAGCCTATCAACGGCGGCGAGTCCAGTCCTCTCAGCGGCGGGAACGAGCAACCAATGTTAACCAACGGCCAACCACAGTGCCCAATCCCGCATGATCGACAACAGAGGATTGATATCATTGATGTTTATATAGGTAGGAGTTGAAATAGTAAAGAGCGGTGTCGAGATAAGATAATGAGAGTGCCGTCACGGTGTTGGTGCACTCGGTGCTGTCACAAAATGTCACATTAAGAGAGCTCGGCACCACTCACTGAATCGACGCGCGTTTCCAAGATACCTCCCCTCAACGACATTATCCAAAAAAATCATTGAATTTCAGGCTATTCGAGGCGCGCCGAGTGAGGGGGTACGCCGAGTGCACCAACATGCATAGTACGGGAGAAGGAAAGGAAGGAAAGGAAGGTAACCAGCAGCGGTCGACGTATGAACAAGTCAAATCCCGCCCCACATGATCACAGTCGCGTATCCATGCATGCAGGGCGGACACCCCACCCCCTAGAGCGCTGTGAGAGCCTTTACTCAGCCGTCTCACGCTTTCAGCGGTGGGATGTGTGTCCCAGCCCCAGTCACAGTCCAGATGCACCGACTCGTATATTCTCGGAGCACCCGAGGCTAGCTACTAGGTATCTGGTACACTGTGGATTGCAGTACTGTTATATATGCCATGCGTCAACCGTCCCAGCGCTCTGGCGCACTCTCTCGAGGCCACAAGTCCAAGCAGGATGCCTGTAGGGTCCAATGGGTCCCAGTTTTGCCCATCAACTCCCTCCTCTTCCAGGATCTGCCAGAACCTTTCACGACACTCCACTAGGGCCGCTGAGTGTTGGCACACCAGCAGTGCATGCGCCCCGTCCTCAACGTCGGCCTCACAGGGAGATGTCACGTATTTCGTTACACACAGTACCGTACACTGCCCACTGGACTTCCAGCGGAAGAACAAAGGATTAAACACGGAGGTATGTTTTTAGTTGTGGATCCGAGCGGTGATGGATAGTGGTCAAAGGACAATAATACAAAGATGTGGCATGGATGTGGCAAACAGCCGATGTCCTAATTGACGGTGTGTGGGCGTATGTGATGCAAGCCAGGTGCATTTTTTGACTGCCCCTGGTCCGCCCCAGTTGTGATCCGCAGCATCGACCAGCTAAGCATGCAATTACTCGTTGGGCAGAGAGAACAGAAGCTATGGAGTATCCGATTATGGTTCGATTTGATAAATACTACCAAGTGCGACGCTGCGCCGGCGCCAGCAACATTGTTGTCTTTCTATGGAGCAGAGAAAAGTAATGCTCACAAGCGCCCACAACTTTGACAGCAGAAAACCCCATTCTACCCAACCTTGGTGTTTTCTTTGTAATAATGTCTGATTTATTCAAGTTTTCACCAGCACCCCTCAGATCACTGATGCAACCTTGGGCGCCAATCTATCTAGCCCCTGGACACCATGACATATGTCATTTTGACAACTCTGGGAAACATATCATTGAAACGCTCTTTATGAAGATCACTTTCAAGCCGGGATGCGATAATCAGTACTGAGTATGGACGCATTCCAGCTCCCGTCGCTCACCGTGCCTGGAACTACCCTCGAGGTCGACAATGATAGCTCAGACACGATCATTGTTACCACTGCTTCATCGTTGGTGGAGGATAAAAACACTCAAGTGTCTTCTGAATTCACCGAACATATCGACCAAGTGAGCGACGCGCTGCTCCATATTTTTGCGGACTTGGAACTATACAAAAGGTTCTTGGAATATCGTCTTGATGAGGCTGAAGAGATACTTGATCTCCTACAACAGGTAATGAAGCTCACTGTAGCATCAAGTCACTGCGCTCACTGGTCTGTCTAGTACCTTGACTACTTTACGATCCCCCAATCCCGAAAATGCTTCTATATAGCCCTTGTGAGGCTATGTCGTAAATCCAAACGCTTTCCTCGCTGTTACATCATGGACAAGGATGGCTTGATTGGAAAGCCCAACAACGCCGAAACCGGGGGGCCTCGTGGTGATATTTACAAGGGCTGGTTCCAAAACGACAGGGGAGAGAAAGTTCAAGATTTATGCCTCAAGAGGCTGAAGATACTTAGGTCTCAGGGCCAGGATCATGTCGCCTACGAGAGTAGAAAAGAAGAATATAGAAAGGTATGAAAGAAATAGTTTGTCAGTGTGTAATGTCTCCTCAGCGGTCTTAACAGGCATTCGCTCGGGAAGCAGTGACCTGGGGCCAACTTAAGCATCCCAACATTCTCCCGTTCTTGGGAATCCATAGGCCAGAGGCGAAAGGTGGTGACCCTGGTGTCTATCTGGTTTCACCTTGGATCAAGGACAAAGACATCCACAGTTATTTGACTTCCGAGCAGACGTCTGCCTTCCTACGTCAGAACTTCGTGAGTTTTGGCTAGTGTCCCCATATTATTTATTTTGTTAACCTATCCTTTCAGATCTACGGTATCGCTGCTGGCCTGAAGTATCTTCACGACAATGGTGTTGTTCATGGAAACTTGAAATGCTCCAATATTCTACTGGCTTCACCACAACAAGCGGTGATCACAGATTTTGGATTTTCATACGTTTGGAATGCCGCTGGTGTTAACAACAGGGATGGTGTCGAGGTTTCGTCGAGGCGTCATGTTGCTGGAGGCTCCGCTGATTTTACAGCCCCCGAACACTATGGGAACCAGGAAAACAGAACATTTGCAAGTGATGTTTATAATTTTGGTCTAGTCTGTTACCAGGTGCGTTTTAACATCAATATAAAGACAAAGGAAGCACTAGAACACTCATTCCTCAGATATACACTACCCCGTACATCCCGGGAGTACATGATGTGCAGAGCGTTCAGGACTGGATTCTGAACCGGAATTATGACGGCGTCATTCAGCGGCCTCAGAGACCTGAAATCAAAGACCGAGGACTTACAGACGAGATGTGGGAATTAATCCTAAGATGTCTGTCGAAAGTGCCCGGAGATCGACCGACAGCCACCCAGATCGTGCAAACGCTACCAGTTGATAACTTGACGGTTGACGAACGGTGGGATCACCCTTCTCAAATCAGGAAAAGCTTTCAGACGGCTCAGAAGCACGATCCCACCATTATAAAAGCATATAGACTTCTGCGAAGGGACTTTGGCACCGAGGAGTGGTTTCCGATCCTCACGTTGACAACAACGGAAAATTCGTCCCACAAGCCTTCAGAATCGACGTCGAAGAAGATACTGAAAAGTCTGAATCCGGGCCTGCCGAAAATCTTCAAACGAAAGCCTTCGGAGCCATGAAGAATGCTCTCTCTCATATACAGTATATATTATGTACTTCCGTCGCTTGTCAAGACGTAGATCTGACCCCATTGTGATATGAACTCACGCACGTCGTGCGAAAACGTCCCTGAATACGCAACATATTTGTTCTCGGGTTCGAAACCGTGACTTTCGTGATGTCAGATTCATCATAGTTGGAGGTCCGGGCAGCGAAATTTCGTATTGTTGCTGAGGGTGACGTAGCGCTCGCGACGAGTGGAGGAAATACAATAACGAAATAGTTGAGGTGAGAGTGGATGGAAGACTTGTGTCCTGAGAATAATATTTGAGTAGACACACAGGGCCAGGAGGTTAGTACGCACCTTCGTAAGCATAGCAAGCCCCGCGACCTTCCGTGCCACAAACATATATTGCTTCATCT
>JABAJV010000476.1:0-10161 GCA_018854895.1 Tricholoma furcatifolium
GTCACTGCCCAAGCTTCCATCATTGCCATCAACAACCATCAAACATGCCTGCTCACTGTTGCACATGATGAGCTCAACTCTCTCCTTCAATTATTATTAAAAAAATTGCAAAAAATTAGGATATATTACTGAAATATATATAGAGTTAATTCTGCATATAATATATGTTTATATTGTCTTATTAAGAGCACTGCAGGTCTATGAATTCTGAGGGGGGAATAGACATCTACCACAGCTTCTGTGTGCTTCCTAGCTGTACATCTAAGTAACAGAATTATACTAGAAGTATAATAAAAGTGATTTAAGACATGATCATTGAGACTAGGTCCTTACAATTGATTACAAGTCATGCAGGGGGAGGAGGAGAACATGACCTCCCATAAGTTATGCACTGCTTCATAAATTACATCATCTATTTCAATGGCTTATATAGATGTATATGTAGAGGGATTAACACTGGGACTGTGGATATAGAACTGTAGGACAGTGGAAAAAAGCGAAATTGTGGCAACAAAAAGATACATGGTGATGCATCTATTACTGACTTCTAAGTAACATTGTGGGTATGTGAATCACTTGTTTTATATCCTATAATGCCTCTGAAAGCATTGCGCCAAGAGCACCGCATGCAGGAGGCTTTTAAATTGCCACAATGATTTAATGGAGGTGTCGATGACTTGTGCAGGGGTTCCCCTTCGTATAACTGGGCAAGTTTGACGAAAATCACCCAATAATATCATGATTTTTCCCCCAAACGGTGCAGTAGAATTCATAACGCGCTGGCAAGTTTCGTCTATGCAGGCTAGTACAGCCCTGTTTGCCATGGGCGCTTCGTCCCAAATTATAACCGATGCGCGTTGAATAAGACACCCTCTTGGATGATTCGGCTCTATAGGGGATTGGAGCATCTCATTATGATCGTTTACGGGAACCTTTGCATTTTTTTAATTTTAAACGGCGTAATAGAGGTAAAAGCTTACTTTGAACATTGAATGGGTAGTTCGTCCGCCGGGATATAGCTGTGCTGCGAAAGCTGAAGTTGCTGTGGGGAGAACTATCCGGTTTAGGGATCTTATCCGCTCGCATATTGCATTTACTAAGGTTGTTTTGCCCGTTCCTGCTTTGCCATCAATAAAAATTCGTAGGGGTTTGTTTTCGTAAACCGCAGCCATTATGACTTCGTATACGGCTTGTTGTCCAGCGTTTAAATGGTTGAATGACTGATCTGCTTTGTTGGTGAGAGAGTGGATGTCCCCTGACCATCGTTCGATCTCATGTTCAATTTCGTTGTGTTCTACCTGAGCTTGTGGAAGTCCGAAATCTGATAGCTGCTTTCCATGCTCCTCCAAATAAGTGGCTATTTCTGCCAGCACGTATTGTCTTCCTGTTTCTTCATTGTTATTGTGTTTTAGAGCGTAATCCTTTGCCATGTATTGGGCGAAGTAATCACAGATGGTCGTTGGAGTTGCAACGCAGTCATTTATTAGAAGATCAACGAAGAGAAATCGGATTTGGCGTGGGGTTCGGAGGGTTGTTACTGCTTCAGCCATGGCATATGTGGCTTCATCAAGGTTTGCAAAAATCCCGAGGTCTTTTGCGGCATCTTGGAAAGTTGCATGTACCTGGCCGTTTATAGTCAAAATGTCCATGAACGAAGACGCCGGATATACATGGAGGATGGCTCGTAGGTAGAATGCCTCTCCTATGGACGGTTTTATGATTTGCATTCTCGTTATATGCTGATGGCCTTTGGATCTTTGTATAACCTGCATTTGTTGGATATGGTGTGGGCCTGGTTGCTCTATGAAGTAGCCAGGTTTGTAGACGTTTTCTGGTTGAAATTTTACCAGACGAAATAATCTGTAGTATTCCGGGTAAGTCAGATCCTTGAAGAGTCGGATGGATCCATCGTGGTCGGTAAATGTGCCGTGTGGTCTCAAGAAGTATCGGTCTAGAAGCGAACATGATTGTCCTTCATTACTAAAGGCTGTAGTTGTATACTGCCTATGTCCAGTTGCGTTTGGGAGATGAACGGGTAGGGGAGCAACGGAGGGCTCTTTTTTTGTAATATGAAAACCCAGAATCCTCCATGTTGCTTCACCGGCAGATAAGTATCGGCCGCTCCAGTAGTTCTCTATTTCGTTTATAGTTTCGGAGTCTGTATTGTTGCTGTCGTGAACTTGGTACTTCGCAAAATCAGGACCTTTATGGAGGGTCAAATACCGCTCAAAGAATAAATTTTTAAGACCTTCTAACCTTTGTGAATGTATTTGAACAAATACTGAAAAATGTGAGAAGTACTTGCTGCCTCGAAGTTGATGTGGCACTGAAATTTTTGAAGGAGCAGCAGGCAATGAGGAACCACCATCTCATCTCCAATATTTCGACGCCGATAGTGCACTCTTCCTTCTGTGTCTATAGTTGTTGCTTCTTGCAATTCATAGGGATATCGAAATCGACACGTTCGTGAGCCGTCTGAGTTGTCTTTTTGGCAGTATTTGGAAGGCGGTTGGTGGGCAGGTGGGTGATGATGGAGCATGAACTTTGAAACCAATTCGGCGTCTCTTGGGTTGGCTGGCATTTCTGCTGAGATGATGAGGTCAATGACGTCAGGTTCGCTGCATTCTGTTGCATATTTAATGAGAATATGTGCATGCGATAGGCCTCGTTTTTGGAATTCGATGACTTGAATAAGGTAGACTACGCCACCTGTGTTTGGAAACATAGTTTTCAGAGCTTGTAGCAGGAGAGATACTTTTTGTTTGAAGACACGGTTGACTGTAATCGGTATATCATTGTGTGTCTGTCTGTTTCGCAGCTGCAATTTTATCTCTGGCCATTCAGGGTTACAGGTCATTGTTATAAAAAACGTGGGGGGTCCGTAAGTGGCTGCTATGGCGAGACTGTCAGCAACTTGTTCTGTTGCCCAACGGCGTGATCCTAAAAACGAAGAGGGAAGATATATATTTTCAGATGGAGGAAGATCGTCCGTGTGGCATCCCATAAGAGCTGTGTCTTCCTTTCGAATTCTTAATTGATTTCGTCTAATGAAGCTGAGTCTGGTTTCCAAGTCTCGAGTAAACATATCGACAGCGTACTTGTTGGCAAGGCGTCCGAATATTTGGAAACGTGGCTCCCGGAGAAGACGCGCTCGATAGTGCCACATTTGTGTGGTTGTAAAATCAGCGTCTGTCGAATTTTGGTTGGAAATTCCGTGGTCTATATCGTGTTTGTTTAGAACTCCCCAACCTAGAGTACCGTGTGGAAATAGAAGTGGATAGGCCAAAGGCTCCCAGAATCTACTGAGGGTTGGTATTCTGAAAGTTCCTTTGGTTTTCCTCCTGATGATGAGGCAGCGGGGTTGAATTTCAGATCTTGTAGTGTTATCATAGGACATTACAGCGGCGATTTTGGGCATACCGCTATCTTGTATGATCAGGGAGGCGTTTTGGTGTCTTTCACGATGAAGACGCATGAAAGACGATGTAAAAGGATTGACACAGAGGAAGCATTTTTGAAGAGTCTGTATCCAACGATTCGGTATGGATTGCATCCCGTTTTTATCGTGGAAAGGCCTTTTATTATTCATAAAGCCATCGTATAAAAGCCATCTGGCTCCTGAGTTCTTGTGTCGAGGTCGTAGCCTATGGTACACTTTTCCCTGTATGGCTAGCATGCCGGGCATGGAGTCTTGCAGATGGTTAAAGGTTAAAGAGGTGCGTAGTTTCAAGTGCCGCAAATGAAAAAATGAGGTTCAATTTGCGTGAATTTTTAGAAATAGATGGATCTTTAATAAGTTCGTCGTACTCTTGCGGTAGAGGTGGTAAAGGTTGCACGTCGGAGAGATGAGAACCGCAAGATCCACAACAAAAACCTGATTTTTTGACCTTGTCAGAAGAATTACAGTATAAGGTGATTCCATACGCACCGTGTTTCTCTCCGGTGAGTAAAATAAGATGGCAGAACAGGCATTGATGCCTTATGCCTCGTCGAAGCTCACCCCATTTCAACGTTGGATTTGAGATTCCTGCAATGTGCTATTTTGCAGGATGCATGAACGTTTCTTTCCAAATTGTCAGTCATCATACAGGCATCTGGTCCCTTATTGCATAGAAGATCTGTTTGTATTTGAATGAGTAAATGAAGAATATTGATATTACGACTTGCATCCTTTTGAAAAATGTATCACATGATCGTGTAATTGAAAAATATCTAAGTTGAAATTTCATCAACTGTGCTAAATAGCTTCGTAGCCTGTAACCAACAATGGGCTTGTTTCTGTGTGTGCTCTTCTACAAATTTCAAATCAGCATTTTTGAGCAAATCTTGTTGTGATTGATACCCATTTTCTACCCATCGAAAAAGGCCGGCGGCGGCGTATTGAATGAACAGGAGTGGATGTGGAATGGATGCTGATTTAAAAGCAGATGAAAGTTGGAAAAGGCGTAGAAGCTGCCCATGGGGAGACTGAAGCAGGCTCTAGGTGGTATAGGATGTAGGAGGCACTCTTTTGCTGTAAGAAAAGCAGAAGCCCTGGTGCCAGGGTCGGCTCGCAGGTTATGGAGCAAGCAACAACAGAGATGCTCCTGCTAAGAATATATGATGCTTGTTCAAGAATGGAATGTACGTAAAGATGAAGGGGCTGTACGTTAAACGACGTACCACTTGTTGTGTTTTTGGCATGGCGGGACGGAATGCGGAAAGAAACGGGCATAGGGTGGACCTGTCAAAAACGGAAAATCCCACGCTGAGGCATATGACATCAGAGTCCACCAGCATGGTTATTGGCCTTGGTTATAATATACGAGTAATTAGAGGGGATGGCTTGTAAGATGGATGAAAATTGTATTCCCAACTTATTTACAGATGCAGAAGCATGAATAATATAGGAGTAATGATACACAATAATCAATAGATTCTCCGTTAAATGGGCATGAGTGCCTTTAGATGCAGTCGTTAGGCTATTGGTTGAGAGCTCGTTCTTTGTCGTCCGCCTCAAGAAGATCTATAAGAGAGTTATAGGACTTGAAAAACATCAGTGTAAGTCCTATTGCTGTTCAAATAAGGACTTATGTTTGACTGCAAAATTGAAGGCGAGCCTAACGAATCTTGGTCGGACAATTCTTCAGATATTGAGGCGTTTACCCCCCCAAGACTGGTCCAGGTAAAGATCTCCGACATGATACTGCCCAAAGGATGTCAACAACACGGTCAGCAGATAATATTCATCATGCACACGTGCAGCATTATGGGCCTCTATTGCGAAGAATGAAGTTAGCAACGCAGCGTCTATAATGAAAAGAAAGACGGACGTAACGACACCAAGCGTACAGATCACTTGCTTCTGCATCTCCACCAGTGGCACCACACGAGCAGGTAGGTTGCTTTTGTGGAACGGGGGTGGGCGATAGACAGAAAACCATCCTGTACAGATCATAGGCGATTTTCTTGACTATATGCAGCTGCGTTACTCGACATTGAATCCTGAATTAAAAAGGAAACACACTGAAATTTAAGATTGACATGATTTACAAAAAAAAATTGAGGGACTTAAAAGTAAGAAAGCTCAAGTACGTTCAAGGTTAGAGGTCTTATATATGAAATTGCACAGCGCAAGACTGAAACATAAAGGCGGGTTAAGCTATACTCAATACGATACAAAAGTAATACGTTTTGATCAATATGTAGATATAAAATTACAACGGACGGAGAGAATGGGAACGGAGGTGAAAGCATTCATGCTCGCGATCAGGCACGCTCCTTTCCTTTGCCCTTCCCTTTCCCTTTGGATTTTTTCTTACCACTTTCAACGACATCAGGCACAAATACAGGCTCATCATGTAGCGATGAAGGAACATGAGTTGGTGTAGAAACCTCAGTAAGAGGTGAGGTAGAACGGCGGCGGCTTGCTCCTTTTTTGGACGGCGTCTGTATCCAATAATAAGCACAGGGAAACGAAAAACGGAAATGAACGGAGCTTACCTTGAGAATGCTCTCAATTGATTTCAACGGAGCATTGATCTGAGATGACGAAGGTTCCAAAAATTCAATGGATGGAGAGCGAGGTATGGTTCTCATAGTAGAACTGAAATAAGGATGATAATAGATTAGAAAGACAGTGAGAAGCCAATGAAAAACAACGGACCTTGACTTAGAAGGAGAACTCGACGGGCCAGCCACTTCGAACCTACGGCGCTTGCTGGGTGACAAATTATCAGGGGAGAGATGTACGCCCTGTTGACCTCCAGGAAGGGAAGTGAACGCATGGCTGAAGTTAAAAGACATATTATCCACCGAAATACATAGAGGATCTTCCTCCCCTTTCTGAGCACAAACCCCCATTATATGCAGGACCCAACATAGGGTACAGGAGCCCGCTTCCATCGACCAGCGGCAGTGTTGTAATACACCCTAAGATATAAAAATCAGCAGGCTACACCATACATTATGAACAGATGCTCCTACTCAACGGTGGAAAAGGCCATGGTGTCCCTGACGTATTCACCTACACGCAACTTCACAAACTGAATTTCGTCCTTCTTCGACATGCTAATAACATGGCCAATAACCCAGACCAACGGATATCGCAGATCAGGGATAGGTTCCTGATAGAAGTCATCGTTCACATCACCACGAAAAGGCACCATGTAATAAGCGTCCAGAAATGCAACACCATCGTCAGAAGGACATTGAGCTTTAGCGGATACAAACGCTACAGTCCTGTGGGGAAGAATAGCAGAGGGATCAGGACTGGAGCTAAAAATACGAAGATCGGCTGGAATTGCTGAGCCCAAGCTGCAAGCGATGGACGAAGTATAATGTATGTAATATACATTACGCTCCACACCGTTAACAACTTTTGGTGTAGCGACACGATGACCATCATTGAGCACGAAGAAGCCAATAATGCTGAAGACAGACATGAGGGAGAAAAATGGGTGGTCCGAAACAGAGCACAGAAAAATACGGGTCTAAATGGCTAAGGCTGCATTTCTACTCCCTCGCTCTGCACAATTCTCGCAAATATGATATATGAAAAAGCAACTCAATGACAATATGAAGCACCTTATTTCCGAGAAGGCTTTGAACATATCAATACAGGCTTGCATTTCAAAACCCCTCCAATTCAAAGACGAGAAGAGTGTTGATGGAATCAAATGCAAAACGTCATATGATGTCATTAGCAATTGGTACAAACATAGAGATCTATAGATTGAAGTCCAAATAACAACGAAAGCAGTCACGGAAAAAGAAAAAAAAAAAAACCGTAGAAAAAGGAGAATAGTCATATGAAGACAAGGCATAGTGAAAAAAAAAACATGATCAGTCAAAAAACGGGAAAAAACGAGCGTCACAACACAGAGAAACATCACTAAACAAAAGAGGGACATAAGAATAATATACGAGTAATAATAATAATAATAATAATAATAAGGTGTATGCAAAGGAAGCTATTGTTTGGGCTCAATTATCGCACCCAAATATTCTCCCCTTCTTCGGAATATCAAAATATCAATCGCGCCTGGCATTTGTTACCGCCTGGGCTACCAATGGGCATGTCAATGGATAGTACCTGACTCGGAATCCTGATGTGGATCGAGTGCTGCTTGTACGTGACCATGCGTTTTCTTCTTCAACGTCCACCACACTAAATGTATTGTAAGTGCTCGGATGCAGCGGCAGGAGTGGAATACTTGCATAAAAATGATATCGTCCACGGGGATTTAAAAGGTGTAAGGCAAATTCTCGTCTCTTCTACTGCTGTAGCGTTGAGAATTCTCCAAGTGTAACGTCCTCGTCGACGGCTCCGGCAGAGCCGCCATAGCCGACTTTGGTCTCGCTAATGTAACTGACCCTTACATCCTCCAGTGGACTTCTCAGACCACAGTTGCCTCCAAAGGAGGAACTCCACGATGGCTTGCACCTGAAATACTTGCCATCGAGCAAGAAGACGCTGCCGATGAGTCAGACTCAGTTTATAACACCAAGGCAAGCGACGTCTTTGCGTGGTCCAGTGTATGTTATGAGGTAGCGTGGCAATCTGATGGTAGCGACCAGAGAATCTGAGTTTTGTCCTATAGATCTTCACTGGACAGCTTCCATTCTTTGAAACGCTGCAACCTGTTAGCGTTATGCATTTGATCATGCAAGGAGAAACGCCAACCCGGCCGCAAGATGACAGCCCTGCTTGGAGGCGTTATGGTCTCAACCATCGCATTTGGAATTTGATGAAGGATTGCTGGAGCTTCGACCCCTCACAACGACCAGATATGACTGCGGTGATTCTGAGGCTCGATGCCGAGGAACGGACGGATACTCGGCCACCCGGAGAGTGGAATGAGAATTCTTCTGTGCGATTCCGAAATGCTGAAAAGGTCAGGGAAGTCCAGGACTCGCCGGAATTTTGGGATGGCGTCAAGAGTTTGCTGTTAGAGGTCGTCCTCGGTTTGGAATCGAAAGAGGTAGAAGAAGAAGATATTTAATTGTGTACGAAATTAAGATGGACGTCCGCTGTGCTTTATAATGCATTAGGGTTGGCCAGATAGAGTCACGAATATCAGGAAAAGACGCACACGCAAAGGGACACATCAAACAGTTGCAAAATAGATAATTTGGGTTGCTCGACATTGGCATTGCTAGAAATCTTCTGGACTTCTCTTCGATTGTGTAGAGCGAATGCTCAGCGGAAATTGTGTATCGTTGATTCACGATGATCATTCCTCGTATACGATCAACTTGTTTCTTTGAAGACGCGAGGTGAATTTGCAGAACGTGCATAGTTGGTTCTATGGTTATATTTGATGTCCAGAATACAAGTGAAGTAGGCCAGAAGAACACCAGAACATGATACAGGATAAAGGAGTCTGAATTGTTACAACAGAAATGAACAAGTGACCCTCGACAAAAGAATTCGCCACTTACCGCAAATCTTCCAATTATCCACCAGATACAGGGGGTATCACAGCAACCTCCTCGCCTCCTCTGAGCTCTGTCTTTACTGCTGGATCCACCATTTCGGCATCTACGCTCCACTGACTGCTTTGTAGCACCGTTTCAAGCGTTGTTCCAGGATGACGTTGAACGAGAAGGGCAGCTAGCGATGACAGGGGAAAAGGCTCGTCTCCGGGGAGGGCTACAGTCTCTTCAGTGAGGTTAATCGCCGTTGAGGCTGCGGCAAAGTAGAGGACAGTGATGTTGCGGCCTGCGGACATGGTGGATCAAGATCAAGTTTATCTTCACATTTTTCATACAGTTCATAGTGTGAGTGAATGCTATTCACCCAGCAGAATTGTCCGCATCAGATGATGCCGGAAATCACCGATGGCGGAAAAACATCGTTGATTTAGATAGACTTGTATGTTTTCATGGATTTTGTTGTGAATTGACAGCCGTAGATATGTTCCTGAATAGAGAATAAGTCAATCTATTTTTTTTTCTGTCCTCCGACACGTCAAGACACATCAAACTTCTGTCAACTCGGCGCTTATCTATGACAGATACACGCGTCTGCACTGGATGCAAGCGTCTCTTACCACTCGACGCGTCAAACTTTCAAAAAACGCGTGAAGGGTTAAGTAAAACTTGCCTTCTGTGCCTGGAAAAGAAGAAACAGCGTAACACAAAAAAACTGCCTGTAGATGAAGGCCACAGGAGTCCCAGTCCCGGTCTAGGTGCGGAATCATCTGATGGAGATGATCCAAATGTGTCCAGTCTGCCAATTCTTGACTGGGCTGATTTTTTGGCTTCTCTTGGTGCTTTGGCCGAATCCGAGGACATAATGTCTCTTGATGCACGCGTTAATGTGGCTTCCTTATTTGCGGATCTTGCAGCCCATGCTCAAGAGGGAGCATCTTCGTGCAGTGGCAGATAGCTGTGCAAAGAAGATTTATGAACAGCTGAAGTACCGATTTGTGTATGTAAACCTTCTTATGTTTTCAAAATCACGGTTGCTAATTCTATAATTAGATACCACAGTGTCTACCATCACAAGCGCATGCCATCATCGCGTTTCATGTATCATTGTGCACAGATTGATACTCGCCAGCACAAGCCCAAAAAGAATATCAAGGAAGGCATCAAGCCTCGCGATAAGAATGCAATGTATACATTTGACTGTGATGGATGGCTCCATATTACGATTACGGAAGGAGAAGCATTTGC
>JABAJV010000477.1:0-10154 GCA_018854895.1 Tricholoma furcatifolium
ATAACATGTACGAGGCCTAAATCCACCGCCCTGATGTATATTCAAACAAATCGCTGAGCTTGATGCGCCAAGTTAGAGAACATGTAGTAACGAGACGACGAGCGAGGCAGGGAGACAATAGAGCTGAGGTAAGAAATACGAAATAAACGCGACAAGCAAGGTAGACGACGTAGAGAAAGACATGAGACGACTCTATTGCTAGCAAGACAGTGCATACCGATGGCCATAACAAGATGGTCGAATTGGGATTGGAAAGATTTTTGCTGTCGAAGACTGTGTTTCAGGGAGGCAGTGTGCACGTGGAGAGCGTGAGAAAATAGTTTGTCACCGTGCAACGCTTGTGCTGCAGCTACGTTCCTATTCAGTCTTTTTTAGCGCAGAGCGGTGTCGACCGCAGGATGGATTCAAGGACCATGAACGCCCACCAGCGGCTGGAGGCGGTCACAGATCTCTCCCAGCTGCCTTCGCCCTCGGACGATGTCATCGTCGCATGTCTTCGGGAAAGGTTCATGACCGACAACATCTACACCAGCATTGGAACCTCTTACCTGGCCGCCTTGAACCCTCATAAATATGTGGCATCCAACTCTGACTCAATTCTTCACAAATACGCAGCAGAGTATCGGGATACGTCAGAGCACAAACAGCCACTTCCCCCTCACATCTTCCAACTGGCGAATAATGCGTATTACCATATGAGGCGGACTACTCAGGACCAGACAATAATCTTTAGGTATGTAGCCCATGTCTTTATTATACATTTTATCTTATACCATACAGGGGCGAGACGGGTAGTGGCAAGTCAGAGAACCGTCGATTGGCTATCAAGACCTTGTTGGAGTTGAGCGTCAACAGTCCCGGAAAAAAGGGGTCCAAACTGGCTTCCCAGGTCCCCGCTGCAGAATTCGTGCTCGAGTCGTTCGGGAACGCTCGGACTCTTTTCAACCCTAATGCTTCTCGGTTCGGTAAATATACTGAGCTGCAGTTCAGCGAACGCGGTCGACTATGTGGTGTCAAGACACTTGACTACTACCTGGAGCGAAGTCGTGTTGCAGGTGCACCTTCTGGCGAACGCAACTTCCACATCTTCTACTACCTCGTCGCTGGCGCTTCCCCCGAAGAGCGTCAGCATCTTCATCTCCTTGACAAGACCGCATATCGTTACTTAGGTCAACGAGGGGCTTCTGGAAGGAACAATGGCGGCAGAGATGACGATGAAGTGCGCTTTGAGCAACTCAAGGTTGCTCTCAAGACGATCGGCCTATCGAAACGCCATGTCGCTCAAACTTGCCAACTTATCGCCGCTATTCTCCACTTAGGCAACTTCGAGTTCATAGTTGACCGAGGGCGTAACGAAGACGCTGCCGTGGTTCGGAACACAGAGCTTCTAGGGATTGTTGCTGAATTCCTTGGAGTTCCTCCATCTGAGCTCGAAGCCGCTCTCTCGTACAAGACCAAATTGGTGAAAAAAGAATTATGCACAGTTTTCCTGGACCCAGATGGCGCTTCGGACAACCGCGATGACCTCGCAAAGAATCTTTATTCGCTTCTTTTTGCATGGCTCAATGAGCATATCAATCAACGCCTCTGCAAGGACGATTTCTCCACCTTCATCGGTCTTTTTGATCTTCCAGGACCTCAGAACATGACGAGTCGTGCCAACTCCCTCGATCAGTTCTGTGTTAATTTTGCCAATGAGCGTTTGCAGAATTGGACACAAAAGCGGATATTCGAAAGTCATGTCGCTGAGTATAACACGGAAGGTATCGCGCGTTATGTTCCACAAGTCCCTTACTTCGATAACTCGGAGTGCATTCGACTTCTACAGAACAAGCCCGGCGGCCTTCTACACATCATGGATGACCAGGCACGTCGCGCACCTCGCAAGACAGACCAAACCATGGTCGAGGCATTCCAAAAGAGATGGGGTAGCCACACATCGTTCAAGACGGGTTCAGGCGATCGGAATGGGAACTTAACCTTCACTGTTTCTCACTTCAATGGACCAGTCACCTACTCATCCGAAAATTTCCTCGCTCGTAACCTCGATGCTCTCAATCCAGATTTCGTCTCCCTTCTACGTGGCGTAGATGGCCAGGAAGGCTCCGGTTCCATGAACCCCTTCGTCAAGGGCCTCTTTTCTGCCAAGGCTATAGCCACGCAAGCCCACCCTCGAAATGAGGATACAATTGTCGCTGCTCAGCAGGCAGTCAAGCCTATGCGTGCCCCATCAACAAGGAGGAAGAACACGATGAAACGCATGCCGACGCTTCGTGAGAATGATGGTGCGGAGGAGAAGGAGGAGGAAGAAGCTCAACATGGGGGTGCGCCATGTGTAGCAGGCGAGTTTAAATCCGCTTTGGACACGCTCTTTGAAACGTTGGATGAGGCACAGCCCTGGTTTGTATTCTGCATCAATCCCAATGACTCCCAACTACCGAATCAGCTGGAGGGCAGAAGTGTCAAGGGTCAGGTTCGTAGTGTGGGATTAGCGGAGATTTCCAAGCGAGCCATCAATATGTTCGAGGTTGGACTCACTCCAGATGAATTCTGTGAGCGCTACGCGACCAATTTAGAAATGACAGGTATATTGGATGGTGAACCGCTGGAGAGGATTCAGCAGGTCAGAGCCAATTTGAGTCTAACAGACAAGGATATTGTTGTCGGCCAGCATAAGGTATGTGATGCTTCAAATTGAAGTCTGTTTGCTAAAACCCTTGAGTTCAGGTCTTCCTCTCTCATCGAGCTTTCCATACCCTTGAAGACCAGCTCCGGTCCCGAGATGTCGAAGAGCAGAAGCGGAATCGGGTTCGAGAAGCAGAGGCAGAAGCAGGCCTAGGTGCTCAGGGCACCAGCGATCCCTATGCTCCCTACGCATCCCTCGGTGAACCGGGAGAGGTTTCTCCTGTCCCTTGGGGTGGCTACAATGATCAAGACAATGCGTCAAATCAGGCTCTCCCTCTTGTCGCTAATGCATCTCCTTTCCAACGCGCGGACCTTTACGACGAATACGATGAAGCCAAATCCTTGCGCAGCGATGACTTTGATGGCCGTAGCCGTTTCACTAGCCAGCGTGATCACGATACAATGTCGAACTTCGGCTCTGAATCGTATGCACCATCGCGCAACATGTTCCAGAATGAGACCAAGAAGGGTCTTTTGGCCGATAAAGAGGTGTTGCCTGGAGAAATCCAGGATGGCGAGACGACCGAAACTCTCAAGGAGAGTTCAGCTAGAAGGAAGTGGGTGGCACTGTGTTGGATATTGACATTCTGGGTTCCCTCACCTTTCCTTTCGTGGTTCGGGCGTATGAAGCGTCTGGATGTACGTCAGGCGTGGAGGGAAAAACTTGCCATCAACATTCTCATTTGGATTTCATGTGGTGGCGCAGTTTTCGTCATTGCATTCCTGGGCTTGCTCATTTGCCCCACGGAAAACGTTTTCAACACCAGCGAACTTGCATCTCACTCATATCAGCTACAACCTAACAATGTTCTTGTCGCCATTCGTGGGGAGGTTTTCGATTTGAACACCATCGCTGCCGCTCATACCCGCGTCGTCAGCGTCATTCCTTCAACTCCCATTTTGAAATATGGTGGCACAATTGCCGATGATCTGTTCCCTGTTCAGGTATTCAATCGTTCCTCCAATATCACCGTCACTGTACTGACCGATTGCATAGGTTAGTGCACTTTGCAATGGTGTGACTGGCAGCGTCAGTCCATGGGTCGTTCTGACATCCGCGAATGTAACCGACCCTAACGCCGTGTATCACGATTTCCGCGCTTTTACGAACGATTCGAGGCCCGACTGGTATTTCGAAGAAATGGTTCGCATGCGATATACTGCCCGGAAAGGTTTTGTTGGCTACGATCCCAAGGAGATCAAGAATATGGCCAACTCACAAGGTCGATCCCTTGGTATCTACAACGGGCTCATTTACGATGTCACCGACTATCTAACCAGTCCCCCGGCAACCCGCGCCCCCTATGGCATGCAAGCACCCGCCAATACAGACATAAATTTCATGCACTCGGCTGTACTCGATATTTTCAAGTTCAGTGCCGGCCAGGATATAACCAAACAGCTTGACAATCTGGATATCGATCCTGATGTTCTCGCCAGTCAGAAAACCTGCCTGCGCAACTTGTTTACCATTGGCCAAGTCGACAATCGTAACTCCACCCAGTGCCAGTTCTCAACCTACCTTCTCCTCAGTTTATCTATCATCATGATAACCGTAATCGGCTTCAAGTTCCTGGCTTCCGTGAACTTTGGTGCTGCCCGCGCACCGGAGGACCATGACAAATTTGTCATCTGCCAAGTTCCTTGTTATACGGAGGGTGACGCGTCCCTGCGCAAGACCATCGACTCACTGGCCCAGCTGAAATACGATGACAAACGCAAGCTGCTCCTTATTATCTGTGATGGTATGATTGTTGGTTCAGGAAACGATCGTCCTACACCAAGAATCGTTCTCGACATTCTTGGAGCGGATCCCAACCTTGACCCCGAACCTCTCAGCTTCGTATCGCTCGGAGAAGGTGCGAAACAGCATAACATGGGCAAGGTTTATTCCGGCCTTTATGAGTGCTCTGGCCATGTCGTCCCCTACCTTGTCCTCGTTAAAGTTGGTAAACCTTCAGAGAGATCACGTCCTGGAAATAGGGGTAAACGAGATTCTCAAATGATGGTTATGCATTTCTTGAACAAGGTAAGTTGTATATTTTTAGTTTATGTGATGGCCCACTGACGAACCATTTAGGTTCATTTCAACAGCCCAATGAATCCTTTGGAACTTGAGATGTACCATCAGATCAAGAACGTCATTGGTGTCAATCCAACATTTTACGAGTACTTGTTAACCGTGGACGCTGATACCACAGTCGATCCATTCTCAGTCAATAGGCTTATCTCGGCGTAAGATGCTCATTCCATGCCTTTGATTCCATGCTTATTTTTTTCTTTTAGGATGATTCACGACAAGAAATTATTAGGTGTTTGTGGCGAAACTGAGTTGGCCAACGCTAAGCAATCTATTGTCACAATGATGCAGGTGAGCCCATGTCACTCACGGGCATTGAGTCAAATTCTTATATCCTTATACTAGGTTTACGAGTATTTCATTTCCCATCACATGGCAAAAGCTTTCGAAAGTCTTTTCGGTTCAGTTACTTGTCTTCCTGGTTGTTTCACGCTCTATCGCCTCCGTACGCCCGATACCCACAAGCCGCTCCTTATATCCAACCAGATCATTGAGGACTATTCGGAGAATCGCGTTGATACCCTTCACATGAAGAACCTACTCCATCTCGGAGAGGATCGATACCTGACGACGCTGCTTCTCAAGCACTTCCCTCTTAACAAAACTCAATTTGTCCGGGACGCCCATGCGTACACCGTTGCTCCGGATGATTGGAAAGTCTTGCTGTCCCAACGTCGTCGCTGGATCAATTCTACAGTTCATAATCTCGGAGAACTCATCTTTTTGGAACAACTTTGTGGATTCTGCTGTTTCTCCATGCGTTTCATCGTTATGATCGACTTGATATCGACATTGACGCAGCCTGTCACTGTTCTCTATGTAGCTACCATTTTACGCTTTCATGAATCTTTCTGACTCGTACGTGGACAGATTGCTTACCTGATCTACCAAGTCGTTGGAGAACATAAACCTGTGCCGACACTGGCCTTGATCCTTATCGGCGCTATTTATGGTCTGCAGGCAGCTGTTTTCATACTAAGACGCAAGTGGGATATGATTGGATGGATGGTGTTCTACATTCTTGCCATACCTGCATTCTCGTTCTTCCTTCCTCTCTATTCATTCTGGCGAATGGACGATTTCTCCTGGGGTCAAACTCGTGTTGTCCTCGGTGAATCAGGCAAAAAGATCATTGTTCATGTATGTTACTCGTTCTTCGTTCATTGTTTGTTTTCATGTCTTGGTTGTTTTAGGACGAAGGCAAATTCGATCCTCGAGCAATTCCTCTCAAGTCATGGACTGATTATGTAGGTCAATTCTTTGCAATTTTTCGAGTTTGCTCATCGGTGGTTAGGAAAACGAGCTTTGGGACAAGGAATCCAATCACAGTATTGGGTCATGGGCGCCCCCAAAAATGAAGGGCGAAGGTTATGCCGAGTCTCGAACCTCTATCTACGGGCGAGAAACATACTACGAGCCACGAAGTCATTCTCCTTCCCCTTCGCAACTTGGTATGCATGCTCCTCCCGGATACAATTCCGGGCGTAATACCCCTTTGTCGAATTTCCGAATGGGCGATGGCGGCAGTATACTCCATCAGCCTGCGCCTTCGCGACCAGTGACCAATTATCTCGATATGCCTGCGCCTTCACGACCAGTGACCAATTATCTCGATATGCCCATCCCTACGACAGGTAGCCCTGACGACTTCAATTCCCCAGGTTCACCAACAGATTTTGATATTGAACGGGCTGTTCAGCACATCCTCCGTGGTGCAGATTTGAACACCGTGACCAAGCGGGAGATCCGTCGTCAGCTGGAGGAAACCTTTGGCATGGATCTGACCTCCCGCAAGGCAAGTATTAATGCTGCTATTGACAGGGCATTGCTCGGGCAGGCTTGAGCAGCATCCTACATTCATTGAACTCGCTCCTTATCTGACCTGGACACACTTCGTGGTACATCCATCTCCATAGACATTCCTTTCTTGGATTCTCTAGCGCATGACTCTGCTGTGCTTCTCTTCCGCTCTCTAGTAATAATAACATACAGTACACGGACAACCTCAGACCCTATTAGTAGTTCATACTCATGTTTCCACTCTGGACTTTGCGCATTGACAATTATAATGACGGTAGAACCAATTCAATTCATGGAAGCGTATCATTCCCACACAGATTTTGTAAGGGCATTTAAAGAGAGCATCCGAGAAATGACCACTCATTTCTTCACTTCTTCAATGCAGCTGACTTCCAAATCGTCGTAAGATGTGTATGTAAGTCTGGATACACTGTACAGGCGCCCGCGCCACTTATGACGTAATGCCAAAAAAATACTCGTCCAAGATACCTCTTATTTGCGTATTCGCGTTTGCGGATAACGTTAGCCAGCGAGATTCTAAAGTAGCGCCAGCTAGCTTGGTAATAAACATGAAGGAAGTGGATCCGACAGTTATCAATCCCAGGGGGCGAGGTGCAAGCGTAGCAACGTTCGGAATGTGCTCTTCTAAGAATTGTAGGGTGCCGTGTTCATCGTAGTCAAGGCGCTGGGTGATTTTGACGACTACATCCGCAAATATCTGGACCACGGCGCGCGATCCAAGGAATTCCCAGAGGGTCGCAGCGGAGAAGATATGTTTAAGAATCATAGAAGATATGGCGCATCCGTGCAAGTTTTGCGTTGTGTGAAGCATTTCGAGGACAATCAGTGACAATGGGTAGATGATAGGATAGAGCAGGGCAGTGCATGAAAGCGGTTCGGCAGGTGGATGTGCTCTCAGCATCAAGGTGGTATAGGGTGGCAGTACAGCAGGATAAGAAGGCTTCTCACGTAACTTAGGAAGGCTATACTTTTCTGATATTTCAACGGTTGCTTCTATGGATAAAAAATGGATAGTGAGATCGATTTCGGATAAAAGTAGCCACTGAAGGCTGAGACTACTGCCGTTTAGCTTGACGTTCTCCGACATCCTTTCGCAGCCTTGAGTAACATGTATACACCCTACTCAAGACAGGTTCGATATTTGCAGCTGGGTCGTGCTCCAGAGCTTTCCATATTAGCTTGAGAGTAGAGTTACTATTGAGATTCCGATAACCACGTTCATCCATTTGAAAGTCAAGAAGTTTGTGGATGCTTAAGATATTCCTGTCAGCGGTTATTTCCCTGCTAGGATTCAACTCCTGATCAACACGGCGTGTAAAGACAGAAGCAGTGTTGTTCTTCAGGCTGGTTGTGACAGGAGTCTGTGACTCAGCTTTCTTCCCCATTGACCTCTATCATCTAGTAATCACCATGGGTTTATTCTAGGAGAACGCCTGGTTCATTTCATACAGAAAGCGTCGAGAAATAACCCAACATGCCTTCTCACCAGCCTGGAAACGACAGATGTGCACTTCAAGAGTCAGTAAGCTGGCATGCTCAAAGCCTGCTGCATGCAGTGTGCTGACGCCGTCGACTAAATAGGTTCAGGAGATTCGAAGAAGGCACGCTCCGAGGAGGACCCTAATGCTCCTACAGCCTCACTTTTAAGCTCTGGTTCGTACAGCTTCAGTCATCTGCGCTACATCTGTCGACGAACCGACACAGGCTATCTAACAATAGCCTATGGAGGTTCACAATGGCATGCACGACAGTCATTCCAGAATATTATTATTGTTTTGTAAATGTCTGGTAAATTTCTATCAAGTCTGACTATTCATATAATAGCGGGGATTCTTACAGCAAATCCAATGAGGGTAACACCTGGGTGCGCCACAAGTCATTACTTCCCTAGCTTCCTTCATTTCATCATTTCCAAGGTCAACCATTTTCAACGACGATTCCGATCCAACACATCCAGAGCTCTCAATTTTGCGTTTTTCGGCGCCACTGCCGAAGGTGATCTTTCAGAACGGCTCTCGAGTTTCTTCAGAAAATTCTCCTTCAGTGATAAAAGAACGCTCGTTTTGGACGATATACTGTTTTTTTTGGCTGATCCCCGCGAGATCGCATGCTGAAGCCTTGAACAGGAGTATCCTTCGGTATAGCAAGAAGAGCTTGAGGCAATCGTGGAGACCATTTTTGATGCCTTGCACGACCTCTATGTTAAAGTCGGAGCTGGAAACTTTGTCCTCTTCGACGTTCCACCCATTGACCGCTCACCACAAAGTAGGTATTTGTGTCTTGGTGTTTGCATATGGCCTAAGGAAATCTGACTGCCATCCACAGCCATCACATCTCAGAAATGATGCAAGATCGTATAAAATCCTGGAACGAATCTCTTCATACACAAACGTCCGAGTTCGGGCTGTCCAGCGGAAAAGCGACTGTATTCCTCTTCTCAGTTCATCTGATGCTCACCGACGACCTCGACGACCCGCTGGAATATGACTTTACCGAGGACGACCCGGTGGACGAGCGGGGGGATTTAGGCCGATGATCTGCATTTGATCATGATGTCTGTCGTTGCTGAAAAAACTAGTCGAGGCTCTGCTTGGGTAACTGTGTTGGAGAAGGGCCTCTGCTCATGCGACTCCTTCGCGTTGCATCGCCGATGTACATTGTGTCAACTATTGCGGATTGATGTACAATGCCTACTTGTCACGACATATCAGTATGGCCCGCCTATGGTATACCGTACTAGGGAACGAGTTAGTAAAAATCTCACTGCAAATAGTAAAATTTCATACTTAGGGAAGATAGCATCCCTCACTTGTGAAGGATAGTTGTAACTGATCCAGGAACTCGACAACAAACACAAACAACACATTCCATTCCACCTCCCATCCACGACACTACTAAGTAGCAGTTGCTGCTCTTACGACCGTTATGGCGCTGGACACATCAAAACCGATAGCATTCTGTGAACATCTTCAGCTCTCTAGTCTCGGTGTTCAGCCCGCGTCAATCTCATTCCAGGTACGTTGACGCGGCTGTGTTTGCTGGCGTGTACTGAATACATTGCCAGGTTTGTCCGCAGCAAGAACAAGATTTCAACCGCAGAGCTAACCTGAAGTTTTGTCATAGACATTAACCCTCGAATCTGACCATTTCATTTGCGTGCGCGAAGAGGTTAATGGACAGAAACAAGTCGTCATAATCGACCTTGCGGATGCCAACAATGTCCTTCGACGTCCAATTTCCGCCGATTCTGCCATTATGCACCCAAGGCAGAAGATCCTGGCACTTAAAGGCACGTTAATATTTGGTAGTTTGCTCCTACATAAGTCTGATGCACCTCTACAATCAGCTAACCGTCAGCTTCAAATCTTCAACATTGAAGCAAAATCCAAAGTTAAATCGCATGTTAGCAATGAGAACATTGTTTTCTGGAAGTGGGTCTCCGACACCACCGTCGGCTTGGTCACCGAAACTGCTGTATACCATTGGTCTCTATCGGACACTACCTCTCCTCCTCAGAAGGTCTTCGATAGGCACCCTACCCTTGCTGGCGCTCAAATAATCAACTATC